>JAYDYQ010001452.1:0-29044 GCA_034814905.1 Penstemon davidsonii | reverse complement strand
GGAATAATGCCATGATGTTTCTGTGTTATTCTATTCCTTATTTTTTCTGAGAAAGAATGAGGGAGTCC
This sequence comes from Penstemon davidsonii, assembly GCA_034814905.1. Taxonomy (NCBI): domain Eukaryota; kingdom Viridiplantae; phylum Streptophyta; class Magnoliopsida; order Lamiales; family Plantaginaceae; genus Penstemon; species Penstemon davidsonii. Next base: position 28,976 of record JAYDYQ010001452.1, on the reverse strand, counting down.
TGATAAGAACTTTTCTTTCCAAAAATCGTGTTGACTATCTTCTCTAGTAAAAACTTTTAGAGAAGAACACATCTTTATACCATTTAAACTGAGATAAGTTTTGACATCTTAAATTCATTAATTGTTCTTGTGTTTTATCCAACTGTAATGAAGTTGTTCCAATAAAATGTTTTGCTATAGTATATAATAGCGTATTAACACAATCTGTAACTTGCACAGGTTGGTTATCAACAACTTCAACTTTAACAGCTCTTAAAATATGCAATTTTGCCTCTTCTGGTAGGTAGAAATCCCACCAACCTTTTAATTGTCCAGTAAAGCCTTGAGTTATGGCTTTAGCAATGTTTTGATCAGAATTTCCATTTGCTTTGCAGGCAGTTGCATACATAGTCATGTAATGCAATACTGTTTGCATCTGGTATTCTGACATTCCATCTATATTCCATTCATTAATGGATCTGCCATCAAATTGAACAGTCATGTATTCATCATGCTGCTCAAGTTGTAAATCAATTGGTGTTGGCTTATGATAATAAGGTTTTGCTGGTACATTGTATACCATTTTCTTCTTATAAGAAGATGATAATTTATTAACTTGAAAATGTTGTTGATTTTGATTTTGTTCTGTTAAGAACATTTCTTCTAATTGATTCACCTTTTCCTCTGTTTCAGAGGTTTGATCTTGACTACTTGCCTCAGACTCATTATCTGAATTTTGTTCCAAAGGTGACAATTCCTTTTCATTAAGCCCAAGATTTTTTAATCTCTTTATTATTTCGTCAACCATCTCAGAGGAAGAATCTGGTGGTTTTATTTTAAAATCAATCTTTTCAGAAGACATTGGTTTAAATAAAACCCTTTTATCAATTACAGAAGTTTCTTCTTTAGAAACCTTTTGTTGATCTGAATTTAGATCAATATTTTTCTCAATTCTATTTAATTGATCTCCAATAGTTTTGAGAGTTAAATTTGTAAAATTATTTTGTTGCACAACAGCATCAATATTATCACCCTTTTGTCTATAGGGCGTGGCCAAAATTTCTTCTCCATCGATTTTAACGGTTAAATTTACTTCTGGAGGGTGGATACTTTTGAAAACTTTTCCCTTTTTGGTAACAAAATCCCTATTATACGAAGATTCAATTGTTGACACAAAATTTTTGTTCTCAAAATCAGGAAATTGTTTTTTATTTAAATAAAAGTATTTTTTCAAGAAATCAAAGAAATCAATGACATCTTTATTTATCTGTAGAAATTTCTTATAAGATGTAAATAATTTCTTTTGACTTTTAATATCTTCTTGGAAAAACCACTTTCTTCGAATTTCATTTTCAGGAGAATAAAATAATTCTTTAGCAATTCCGTCAAAAGGAAAACAAACTTCTTCAGGAATTGTAATAGTTAAAACACTTGTGTCACTATTATAACCCATGTCAGAAGCGGTCGGAGATTTTCTTCCTGTGTTAGTATCAACTTCAATTTCTGTTGGGGTAACAGTTGATGGTATACTAACATTATATTGAGGTTGATTAACCCCATCAGGAGTAAATTTTGTTCCTAATATGGTTTCTTTTTCAAATTTAGATAGCGGGGCAGAAGAAGTAGATCTTCTTTCTAAATTAAGTCTACTTGGACCTGCTGAATTAGGTCTAGTAAATCGACTACTTTGCCCTAAATTAAGTCTAGCAATTCTTTGGTTAGAGAATTTAATTTCAACATCTCCATCAGGATATTCAACTATTTCTTCTAATTCTCTATTTTCCTGTTTAACAGGTTCACTTGCCTTTTCTAAAATCCATTGTTCAGGTAAATTAACCTGATCCCAAGTAATTGTTTTGGGTACTTTTAAATTGCTTTTAGATAAATTTGTAATAAACAAAGTAGTAGATCCCTTCTGTTCGAAAGCAAAATCTCTGATTCTTGGCACTACTGTGTTCATAACTTTATATTGAATCCTGTAAATAAGGATTATATTTTCTGATCCTTGCATCATATTAAACCCATCAGATTTAATATCAAGGCACAAAGCGTGCATCAGAGTTGGATCTGTAAGAGACAGAGTAAAATTTGGAAAACAAGAGAAGTAAATAGGTCCATCACAAAGACTGGACTCAATTATTCCTAATAAGGAGTCATGAAATTTATTATGTCTTTTATCTCGAACACAAATTATAGCGGATGTATTTAATCCGAGTCTTGTAGCAGGCTTTAGACCTACTTGGATTAGGCCAACATGAAGAAATTTATATTGTTGTCTATGTTTTTCAATTAAATTTTTAGATAGTAATTGAAAAGAATTATATCCTTCAGTTAAAGGAATAGCTTCTTCTACAGTTTTAACAACATAATCAGAAGAAAATTCAAATGTTCCTTTCTGTTTATAAACAGAAGATTGTACTGGTAATTTCCAGTTTTGCAAAGATTTTTCAAAATTTTCATTTAAAATAATTTCTTTGTTACTACCACTTGTCTCACCTTGTCTTTTAGACAAAGATCTAGCCAACCTCTGCATAATTCTACAGATCACTGTCAACGATTTATGCCAATCCCAAAACAGCCTATACACCGGCCAAAGACAGGGACTATTCAGGCTACGCGACTTAAGGGAAAATCCCCGGGTTTCACTGTAAAACTATACTTTGGAAAACTAAAGCTTCAATCTAAAACACTAAGTAAAACAAAAAGTAGAGCACAAGGAAATTAAGCTGCTAGTAAAATACTAAAGCGGATAAGCAGTTGATGATAATAATCTCTTTGGTTAATATACCAAATATCGTCTGGAAACCTTTCACAATTTTTCTTATATCTTATATATTCTTCTTTAATATGTTGATATAGATCAGGAAACGAAACGTAACGAGAAGACAATTTTAAAGGAGGCATAACATAATTAGGCAGCAAGTAATACTCTAATACGTTTAATTAAACTTTGATTATGGTTACGCATACACACGAAATGATTATAACCAGGATGATCTGGGAACTGTTCACATAAACTTTTATAAAATTTATAATCACTTAAGCACAAATTATAAAACTCAGAATTAACTACGACAAACTTAAAATTAATCATTCAAATAAGCATTAATAACATAACAACAATAACACAAAATAACAATAATACAAACATACATTAATAACATAACAATAATAAAACACGATAACAAAATTGCAAACATTAATAAAACATTAATATAATATCATACCTACTCCAACGTGGCTCTGATACCACTCGGGTACCAGGTCATATACATAAAAGTGGGGAAGAGTAGCAGCAGCGGAGTACAGTACAAAACTAACTATCTAGCTATATTACAAATTTGAAGTGTATATTACAAAATATAAAAGATGATAATCTTTTGTAGAAGGGTTGCTTGGATATAGTGATTAGATGGTAATTCTTGAGCGTGTGTCCCTTCTTCTGAATGGAGGGCCAATATATAGGCAAATTGCGGACTTCAAACTCGGATTCCAAAGCTATCGGACGCCAAAAGTTTCTTCAATTTAGAAAATGAACAGGACCAACAATTATGGCCAACAGTAAAATGAACAGTACCAACAATTATGGTGAACAGTAACATGAACAGTGTTTGAACAGTAACGTGAACAGTAGCGTGAACAGTAACCATGAACAGTAACCATGAACAGTAACCGTGAATAGTAACTGTGAATAGTAACCGCATAGTAACCGTAAATTATGCGTACGGGTCTTGGGAATCCATCATGGTGTCGTCTGTTTTCTGGGTCTCGTCGTCAGATGGACAGTTGCTAGACGCACTGGATGATTCTCCCAAAATCTCTCTAAGTTGCTTCCTAAGGTCTTGTTTGGATGATGACGAGGAGGCAATCAATTCTTTAAGAAATTCAGTAATATCCGTTTTAGGAGCTTGAGTCTTTGGCTGTGGTGGCTCAAATGAAACAATACCTTTCTGTGCAAAAATTGAATCTTTAAAAAATTCAAATTTATCCCACCATTTAATTAAAATCCTTCTTCCTAATGCAGGAACATGAGTAACGGTTTCATCAAATTTTTTAATTGGAAGGTTGGTAATAACCACATCCCATTTGACAATCCATGGGACTTGATAAAAAGCTACAAAATTAAGCTCTGGTGTTTTTAATGAAGGATTAGATTTTTTAAAGTCTTCAAAAACACATCTAATTTTATCAGGAAAAATAATGGGATGAGATCCCCAATTATAAAACCATTTAATAAACCACTGAGGGAGATTAGTGGTATTAAAATCTCTAAATTGTAGGAACCAACTGTGTTTTCTTTGCCTATTTTCATAACAAAAGGCTCCTTCCCATGCTTTAATGTAGTCAAAGTAATTGAACCAATATTTTTCTAAATTTTTTCTATTACCACTTGGAATTTCGTGGTTTCTATACAAATCTCCATTCCAAGTTTCTGGAGTTAAAACTTTTTTAATAAAGGCTTTGGAATAAGCCCATTCCGCACTAGATCTTGAAATTGAGTCAAATTCTACTGATTTAGTAGTTTGTAAAATGGCATAATAGAAAGTACATTCTTTTGGCCAAAGATATGGGTCAGCAGAATCTTTTAAATAGAAAGAAGCTGCTTCATTAGCATTGAGGTGAGCGTATTTAAGCTCGAGAGGAGTTATCCATATAGTAGAATAAGGGATATACGGATAAACAAATTCAGTAGACAAATTAGTCTGTATTGCTATTGCATAAGCATCATCTCTTAATTTAGATTCTTTTGGAGTGGCCTTTAAGGCTTCATTTTTTAATTGATCAATTGATTTTCCAACCATTGTCTTATAAGACAAATCTTTCTTTGGGGGTGTCTCTTTAGACTTCCCTTTTCCTTTATCTTTATTCCTTTTCTCCATTTCCCTGCAAAAATTCACGGGTTAGAAAATCAGGTAAAGAATTATTTGATCCTTTAATGAATTCAATATCAAAATCAAAGACAGACAAAATTCCCTGCCATCTAGCAAAAATTTGTTTAGATGCTATATTTTTAACATCCTTTTCTAGAATATCTTTAGCAGATTTGCAATCAACCCTAATTAGGAATTTTTTATTCAACAAATCACTTTCAAATTTTTGAACACATAATACAATTGATAAAATTTCTTTTTTAACTGTGGAATAATTTTTCCTTGGTCCTTGCCAGATTCCTGAGGTGAATCTAACAAGAGTAATTTTATTATCTATCCTTTGTTTAAGGATTCCTCCATAACCTAGTTCAGATGCGTCTGTTTCAACAATTTTAAAAGCATCTGGGTTTGCAATTGCAAGACAAGGAATTTCCTTTATTTTATTTTTTATTTTAATAACGGCCTCTGTATGGATTTTAGACCATTCAGGGGGATTTTTTCTTAACCTTTCAAATAAAGGTTTTGCATCTATTGCCAAATTTTTATAGAAGTCTGATATGTAATTAAGACTTCCAAGAAACCTTTGTAGTTGAGTTTTTTCTTTAATTTCATTCGGAAATTTTTCCGCAAAAACGATGGATCTATCTATTGGAAAGATAGTTCCTTCTTTAATAGTATGTCCGAGAAACCGAATTTCAGTTTGAAATAATTTTATTTTCTTTGCAGATACAACTAATCCTGCTCTTTTAACAGCATTAATAAATGCATATAAATGTTTAAAATGTTGATCAATATTGTCTGAAAAAATTAAGACATCATCAATATATACTATACAAAATTTAGTATATGGGCTAAAAATTTCATTCATAATATTTTGAAATTCAGAAGGGGCATTTTTTAACCCAAAAGGCATTACGTTCCATTCGTAGTGTCCAAATGGTACCGTAAATGCAGTTTTATATCGGTCTTTTTCGGCAATTTGAATCTGCCAAAATCCAGACTTCATATCAAATTTTGACATAACTTTGGCTGTGTAAAGCCGATTTAACAAATCTCTTTTATTAGGGATAGGATATCTAATCCATCGTAATGCTTTATTTAATGGCTTATAATTAATAACAAGCCTAGGAACACCTCGTTCTAATTCTGCGGCATTTTCAACATAAAATGCTGGACAACTCCAGGGACTGTAAGATTTTCTAATTAATCCTTTGAGTAATAACTCATCAATTTCTTTTTTGCAAATTTCAAGGTGGCGTGGACCCATAGCTATAGGTCTGGCCTTAGTTTGAATTTGATTTTCCTTAAAGTCTGGTTCATATGGAAGATTTACTATATGTTTCTTCCTTTCCCAGAAAGCATTAGGAATTTCTGCACATATTGTTTTAATTATAAATTCTTGTAACTCATTTATTTTCTTTTGAATATGAGGCTGCTGTATCTTTTCAGCTATTTTTTTGTAATTAATTTCCTGAGATAAGGAATTAAGAAACTTTTCTTTTCTTTCTATTTTCTTTTGAATTAGATCAATCTCGTGATAACGAGGTTGTGTAATAAAATCAAATGTTATTTCCTGTGAATTAACAGAACTAGTTATCCCTTTTTCATTAATGCTTTTTATGGGATAAAGCATATGAAGAAAAGGATTTCCTAGAATAACATCATGAGATAAATCTTTTACCATTATAAATGGCATTTCAAGGCAAATTCCATTGTTACAGACAGCAGTATTTTGTAACTTATATTTTACTATAAGCTTTCGGCCATCTGCAGCATTAAGAATTTCAGTAGTTTTAGAAAAATATCTAGAAGGAATTAACCCTTCATTGATACAATTTAAATCAGCTCCAGAATCTACCATAGCAATTGCAGAGAGAGTATATTCTCTATGAACAATGATTTTTATTTTAATATGCCATTTGTGAGTAATAACCCTATCAATCATATTCACAAATGTTAATGATGCATTTACATTTTCTTCTTTTAAAGAATCTTTTTCATAATCGTCATTGTCCTGATTAGGACTGAGATCTGTTTCAAGATTTCTTAATTCAATTAAAGAAACTCTAGATTTTAAGTCACTTAATTCTTTTTTAAGAATTTTTACTTCGTGAATTAATTCACTAGTACATGAATCCTCTGAATCATTTTCTTTAGAGGTTTTAGCCCTATTTAAAATTTCTTTCAGACTATAAGTCTCTGGTTCTTTGAATTTTATTCCCTTTTCAGATTTTTTCTGACTGTATTGTTCCAAATATTTTTGGAGCATTTCTCTTTTAGCAACTGGATCAGTAATTTGATCAATTATATCGAGAATAAAATTATCCTCTTTAGTTAAGGTGCATAATCCATTTGCCTGACATAAGGCTTTATAATAATCACAGTTTCCTTCGCAACCAGAATTATCTGATTGTTCGGATTCTGTTTCGGATCCTTCAGAATTCTCAGATTCTTCAGTTTCTTCATTGTCAATTATAGCAGTAATTTTAAAATCTCTTTTGTCTCCTTCTTCATTAAGAAAGAGTTTTTCTAAAGTTCTTTTAAGACCTTCGTCAATATCTAAACTATTGATTTTCTTTTTCATTTTACACTTATTAGCGTAATGACCAGGTTTTTGACATTTCCAACATAATGGAAGGGGTTTCTGCCTAGGGGTCGAAGAACTTTCTCCTTTATTCTTCTTTCCTTTATAAAAACCTTTCTTTCTCCTTTTAGGAAAATAATTTAAATTCTTAGAATTTTTTGAGGCTTTATTAGTCTTATGTTTCCTTTTATCACTAGAAGGTCCTATAGGAGGTAAACCAATTTGTTCACAGAAGTCTCCTATAATTCTTTTTCCTAAAACCTTTTCTTTTTGAATTTGTCTATGTAATTTAATTTCATTACATAAATTTATGCCTTCAGCAATAATTTCAGAAGATAGATCTCCATAAGTATATTGGGCATACGGAATAATGCCATTATGTTTCTATCCGTTTTAGGAGCTTGAGTCTTTGGCTGTGGTGGCTCAAATGAAACAATACCTTTCTGTGCAAAAATTGAATCTTTAAAAAATTCAAATTTATCCCACCATTTAATTAAAATCCTTCTTCCTAATGCAGGAACATGAGTAACGGTTTCATCAAATTTTTTAATTGGAAGGTTGGTAATAACCACATCCCATTTGACAATCCATGGGACTTGATAAAAAGCTACAAAATTAAGCTCTGGTGTTTTTAATGAAGGATTAGATTTTTTAAAGTCTTCAAAAACACATCTAATTTTATCAGGAAAAATAATGGGATGAGATCCCCAATTATAAAACCATTTAATAAACCACTGAGGGAGATTAGTGGTATTAAAATCTCTAAATTGTAGGAACCAACTGTGTTTTCTTTGCCTATTTTCATAACAAAAGGCTCCTTCCCATGCTTTAATGTAGTCAAAGTAATTGAACCAATATTTTTCTAAATTTTTTCTATTACCACTTGGAATTTCGTGGTTTCTATACAAATCTCCATTCCAAGTTTCTGGAGTTAAAACTTTTTTAATAAAGGCTTTGGAATAAGCCCATTCCGCACTAGATCTTGAAATTGAGTCAAATTCTACTGATTTAGTAGTTTGTAAAATGGCATAATAGAAAGTACATTCTTTTGGCCAAAGATATGGGTCAGCAGAATCTTTTAAATAGAAAGAAGCTGCTTCATTAGCATTGAGGTGAGCGTATTTAAGCTCGAGAGGAGTTATCCATATAGTAGAATAAGGGATATACGGATAAACAAATTCAGTAGACAAATTAGTCTGTATTGCTATTGCATAAGCATCATCTCTTAATTTAGATTCTTTTGGAGTGGCCTTTAAGGCTTCATTTTTTAATTGATCAATTGATTTTCCAACCATTGTCTTATAAGACAAATCTTTCTTTGGGGGTGTCTCTTTAGACTTCCCTTTTCCTTTATCTTTATTCCTTTTCTCCATTTCCCTGCAAAAATTCACGGGTTAGAAAATCAGGTAAAGAATTATTTGATCCTTTAATGAATTCAATATCAAAATCAAAGACAGACAAAATTCCCTGCCATCTAGCAAAAATTTGTTTAGATGCTATATTTTTAACATCCTTTTCTAGAATATCTTTAGCAGATTTGCAATCAACCCTAATTAGGAATTTTTTATTCAACAAATCACTTTCAAATTTTTGAACACATAATACAATTGATAAAATTTCTTTTTTAACTGTGGAATAATTTTTCCTTGGTCCTTGCCAGATTCCTGAGGTGAATCTAACAAGAGTAATTTTATTATCTATCCTTTGTTTAAGGATTCCTAGTTCAGATGCGTCTGTTTCAACAATTTTAAAAGCATCTGGGTTTGCAATTGCAAGACAAGGAATTTCCTTTATTTTATTTTTTATTTTAATAACGGCCTCTGTATGGATTTTAGACCATTCAGGGGGATTTTTTCTTAACCTTTCAAATAAAGGTTTTGCATCTATTGCCAAATTTTTATAGAAGTCTGATATGTAATTAAGACTTCCAAGAAACCTTTGTAGTTGAGTTTTTTCTTTAATTTCATTCGGAAATTTTTCCGCAAAAACGATGGATCTATCTATTGGAAAGATAGTTCCTTCTTTAATAGTATGTCCGAGAAACCGAATTTCAGTTTGAAATAATTTTATTTTCTTTGCAGATACAACTAATCCTGCTCTTTTAACAGCATTAATAAATGCATATAAATGTTTAAAATGTTGATCAATATTGTCTGAAAAAATTAAGACATCATCAATATATACTATACAAAATTTAGTATATGGGCTAAAAATTTCATTCATAATATTTTGAAATTCAGAAGGGGCATTTTTTAACCCAAAAGGCATTACGTTCCATTCGTAGTGTCCAAATGGTACCGTAAATGCAGTTTTATATCGGTCTTTTTCGGCAATTTGAATCTGCCAAAATCCAGACTTCATATCAAATTTTGACATAACTTTGGCTGTGTAAAGCCGATTTAACAAATCTCTTTTATTAGGGATAGGATATCTAATCCATCGTAATGCTTTATTTAATGGCTTATAATTAATAACAAGCCTAGGAACACCTCGTTCTAATTCTGCGGCATTTTCAACATAAAATGCTGGACAACTCCAGGGACTGTAAGATTTTCTAATTAATCCTTTGAGTAATAACTCATCAATTTCTTTTTTGCAAATTTCAAGGTGGCGTGGACCCATAGCTATAGGTCTGGCCTTAGTTTGAATTTGATTTTCCTTAAAGTCTGGTTCATATGGAAGATTTACTATATGTTTCTTCCTTTCCCAGAAAGCATTAGGAATTTCTGCACATATTGTTTTAATTATAAATTCTTGTAACTCATTTATTTTCTTTTGAATATGAGGCTGCTGTATCTTTTCAGCTATTTTTTTGTAATTAATTTCCTGAGATAAGGAATTAAGAAACTTTTCTTTTCTTTCTATTTTCTTTTGAATTAGATCAATCTCGTGATAACGAGGTTGTGTAATAAAATCAAATGTTATTTCCTGTGAATTAACAGAACTAGTTATCCCTTTTTCATTAATGCTTTTTATGGGATAAAGCATATGAAGAAAAGGATTTCCTAGAATAACATCATGAGATAAATCTTTTACCATTATAAATGGCATTTCAAGGCAAATTCCATTGTTACAGACAGCAGTATTTTGTAACTTATATTTTACTATAAGCTTTCGGCCATCTGCAGCATTAAGAATTTCAGTAGTTTTAGAAAAATATCTAGAAGGAATTAACCCTTCATTGATACAATTTAAATCAGCTCCAGAATCTACCATAGCAATTGCAGAGAGAGTATATTCTCTATGAACAATGATTTTTATTTTAATATGCCATTTGTGAGTAATAACCCTATCAATCATATTCACAAATGTTAATGATGCATTTACATTTTCTTCTTTTAAAGAATCTTTTTCATAATCGTCATTGTCCTGATTAGGACTGAGATCTGTTTCAAGATTTCTTAATTCAATTAAAGAAACTCTAGATTTTAAGTCACTTAATTCTTTTTTAAGAATTTTTACTTCGTGAATTAATTCACTAGTACATGAATCCTCTGAATCATTTTCTTTAGAGGTTTTAGCCCTATTTAAAATTTCTTTCAGACTATAAGTCTCTGGTTCTTTGAATTTTATTCCCTTTTCAGATTTTTTCTGACTGTATTGTTCCAAATATTTTTGGAGCATTTCTCTTTTAGCAACTGGATCAGTAATTTGATCAATTATATCGAGAATAAAATTATCCTCTTTAGTTAAGGTGCATAATCCATTTGCCTGACATAAGGCTTTATAATAATCACAGTTTCCTTCGCAACCAGAATTATCTGATTGTTCGGATTCTGTTTCGGATCCTTCAGAATTCTCAGATTCTTCAGTTTCTTCATTGTCAATTATAGCAGTAATTTTAAAATCTCTTTTGTCTCCTTCTTCATTAAGAAAGAGTTTTTCTAAAGTTCTTTTAAGACCTTCGTCAATATCTAAACTATTGATTTTCTTTTTCATTTTACACTTATTAGCGTAATGACCAGGTTTTTGACATTTCCAACATAATGGAAGGGGTTTCTGCCTAGGGGTCGAAGAACTTTCTCCTTTATTCTTCTTTCCTTTATAAAAACCTTTCTTTCTCCTTTTAGGAAAATAATTTAAATTCTTAGAATTTTTTGAGGCTTTATTAGTCTTATGTTTCCTTTTATCACTAGAAGGTCCTATAGGAGGTAAACCAATTTGTTCACAGAAGTCTCCTATAATTCTTTTTCCTAAAACCTTTTCTTTTTGAATTTGTCTATGTAATTTAATTTCATTACATAAATTTATGCCTTCAGCAATAATTTCAGAAGATAGATCTCCATAAGTATATTGGGCATACGGAATAATGCCATTATGTTTCTGTTTTATTCTATTCCTTATTTTTTCTGAGAAAAAATGAGGGAGTCCTGATAAGAACTTTTCTTTCCAAAAATCGTGTTGACTATCTTCTCTAGTAAAAACTTTAGAGAAGAACACATCTTTATACCATTTAAACTGAGATAAGTTTTGACATCTTAAATTCATTAATTGTTCTTGTGTTTTATCCAACTGTAATGAAGTTGTTCCAATAAAATGTTTTGCTATAGTATATAATAGCGTATTAACACAATCTGTAACTTGCACAGGTTGGTTATCAACAACTTCAACTTTAACAGCTCTTAAAATATGCAATTTTGCCTCTTCTGGTAGGTAGAAATCCCACCAACCTTTTAATTGTCCAGTAAAGCCTTGAGTTATGGCTTTAGCAATGTTTTGATCAGAATTTCCATTTGCTTTGCAGGCAGTTGCATACATAGTCATGTAATGCAATACTGTTTGCATCTGGTATTCTGACATTCCATCTATATTCCATTCATTAATGGATCTGCCATCAAATTGAACAGTCATGTATTCATCATGCTGCTCAAGTTGTAAATCAATTGGTGTTGGCTTATGATAATAAGGTTTTGCTGGTACATTGTATACCATTTTCTTCTTATAAGAAGATGATAATTTATTAACTTGAAAATGTTGTTGATTTTGATTTTGTTCTGTTAAGAACATTTCTTCTAATTGATTCACCTTTTCCTCTGTTTCAGAGGTTTGATCTTGACTACTTGCCTCAGACTCATTATCTGAATTTTGTTCCAAAGGTGACAATTCCTTTTCATTAAGCCCAAGATTTTTTAATCTCTTTATTATTTCGTCAACCATCTCAGAGGAAGAATCTGGTGGTTTTATTTTAAAATCAATCTTTTCAGAAGACATTGGTTTAAATAAAACCCTTTTATCAATTACAGAAGTTTCTTCTTTAGAAACCTTTTGTTGATCTGAATTTAGATCAATATTTTTCTCAATTCTATTTAATTGATCTCCAATAGTTTTGAGAGTTAAATTTGTAAAATTATTTTGTTGCACAACAGCATCAATATTATCACCCTTTTGTCTATAGGGCGTGGCCAAAATTTCTTCTCCATCGATTTTAACGGTTAAATTTACTTCTGGAGGGTGGATACTTTTGAAAACTTTTCCCTTTTTGGTAACAAAATCCCTATTATACGAAGATTCAATTGTTGACACAAAATTTTTGTTCTCAAAATCAGGAAATTGTTTTTTATTTAAATAAAAGTATTTTTTCAAGAAATCAAAGAAATCAATGACATCTTTATTTATCTGTAGAAATCTCTTATAAGATGTAAATAATTTCTTTTGACTTTTAATATCTTCTTGGAAAAACCACTTTCTTCGAATTTCATTTTCAGGAGAATAAAATAATTCTTTGGCAATTCCGTCAAAAGGAAAACCAACTTCTTCAGGAATTGTAATAGTTAAAACACTTGTGTCACTATTATAACCCATGTCAGAAGCGGTCGGAGATTTTCTTCCTGTGTTAGTATCAACTTCAATTTCTGTTGGGGTAACAGTTGATGGTATACTAACATTATATTGAGGTTGATTAACCCCATCAGGAGTAAATTTTGTTCCTAATATGGTTTCTTTTTCAAATTTAGATAGCGGGGCAGAAGAAGTAGATCTTCTTTCTAAATTAAGTCTACTTGGACCTGCTGAATTAGGTCTAGTAAATCGACTACTTTGCCCTAAATTAAGTCTAGCAATTCTTTGGTTAGAGAATTTAATTTCAACATCTCCATCAGGATATTCAACTATTTCTTCTAATTCTCTATTTTCCTGTTTAACAGGTTCACTTGCCTTTTCTAAAATCCATTGTTCAGGTAAATTAACCTGATCCCAAGTAATTGTTTTGGGTACTTTTAAATTGCTTTTAGATAAATTTGTAATAAACAAAGTAGTAGATCCCTTCTGTTCGAAAGCAAAATCTCTGATTCTTGGCACTACTGTGTTCATAACTTTATATTGAATCCTGTAAATAAGGATTATATTTTCTGATCCTTGCATCATATTAAACCCATCAGATTTAATATCAAGGCACAAAGCGTGCATCAGAGTTGGATCTGTAAGAGACAGAGTAAAATTTGGAAAACAAGAGAAGTAAATAGGTCCATCACAAAGACTGGACTCAATTATTCCTAATAAGGAGTCATGAAATTTATTATGTCTTTTATCTCGAACACAAATTATAGCGGATGTATTTAATCCGAGTCTTGTAGCAGGCTTTAGACCTACTTGGATTAGGCCAACATGAAGAAATTTATATTGTTGTCTATGTTTTTCAATTAAATTTTTAGATAGTAATTGAAAAGAATTATATCCTTCAGTTAAAGGAATAGCTTCTTCTACAGTTTTAACAACATAATCAGAAGAAAATTCAAAAGTTCCTTTCTGTTTATAAACAGAAGATTGTACTGGTAATTTCCAGTTTTGCAAAGATTTTTCAAAATTTTCATTTAAAATAATTTCTTTGTTACTACCACTTGTCTCACCTTGTCTTTTAGACAAAGATCTAGCCAACCTCTGCATAATTCTACAGATCACTGTCAACGATTTATGCCAATCCCAAAACAGCCTATACACCGGCCAAAGACAGGGACTATTCAGGCTACGCGACTTAAGGGAAAATCCCCGGGTTTCACTGTAAAACTATACTTTGGAAAACTAAAGCTTCAATCTAAAACACTAAGTAAAACAAAAAGTAGAGCACAAGGAAATTAAGCTGCTAGTAAAATACTAAAGCGGATAAGCAGCTGATGATAATAATCCTTTTGGTTAATATACAAAATATTATCAGGAAACCTTTCACAAATTTTCTTATAACTTATATATTCTTCTTTAATATAAGCATATATCTCGGAAAAGTTGGCGTATTTAGAATTTAATTTTAATGGAGGCATAAAAAGACTAAGCTGCAAGTAAAACACTAATACGTTTAATTATACTATGATTATGGTCACGCATACAAACGAAATGATTATAACCAGGATGATCCGGGAGTTCTTCACATAAACTTTTATAAAATTTATAATCACTTAAGCACAAATTATAAAACTCAGAATTAACTAAGACAAACTTAAAATTAATCATTCAAATAAACATTAATACAATATTAATAAAACATTAATAGACTATTAATATTAACACACTAATTAATATTAATACACTAATAAAACATTAATATAATATCATACCTACTCCAACGTGGCTCTGATACCACTCGGGTACCAGGTCATATACATAAAAGAGGGGGAGAGTAGCAGCAGCGGAGTACAGTACTAAACTAACTATCAAGCTATATTACAAATTTGAAGTGTATATTACAAAATATAAAAGATGATAATCTTTTGTAGAAGGGTTGCTTGGATATAGTGAGTGGATGGTAATTCTTCAGCGTGTGTCCCTTCTTCTGAATGGAGGGCCAATATATAGGCAAATTGCGGACTTCAAACTCGGATTCCAAAGCTATCGGACGCCAAAAGTTTCTTCAATTTAGAAAATGAACAGGACCAACAATTATGGCCAACAGTAAAATGAACAGTACCAACAATTATGGTGAACAGTAACATGAACAGTGTTTGAACAGTAACGTGAACAGTAGCGTGAACAGTAACCATGAACAGTAACCATGAACAGTAACCGTGAATAGTAACTGTGAATAGTAACCGCATAGTAACCGTAAATTATGCGTACGGGTCTTGGGAATCCATCATGGTGTCGTCTGTTTTCTGGGTCTCGTCGTCAGATGGACAGTTGCTAGACGCACTGGATGATTCTCCCAAAATCTCTCTAAGTTGCTTCCTAAGGTCTTGTTTGGATGATGACGAGGAGGCAATCAATTCTTTAAGAAATTCACTAATTAATATTAATACACTAATAAAACATTAATATAATATCATACCTACTCCAACGTGGCTCTGATACCACTCGGGTACCAGGTCATATACATAAAAGTGGGGAAGAGTAGCAGCAGCGGAGTACAGTACAAAACTAACTATCTAGCTATATTACAAATTTGAAGTGTATATTACAAAATATAAAAGATGATAATCTTTTGTAGAAGGGTTGCTTGGATATAGTGATTAGATGGTAATTCTTGAGCGTGTGTCCCTTCTTCTGAATGGAGGGCCAATATATAGGCAAATTGCGGACTTCAAACTCGGATTCCAAAGCTATCGGACGCCAAAAGTTTCTTCAATTTAGAAAATGAACAGGACCAACAATTATGGCCAACAGTAAAATGAACAGTACCAACAATTATGGTGAACAGTAACATGAACAGTGTTTGAACAGTAACGTGAACAGTAGCGTGAACAGTAACCATGAACAGTAACCATGAACAGTAACCGTGAATAGTAACTGTGAATAGTAACCGCATAGTAACCGTAAATTATGCGTACGGGTCTTGGGAATCCATCATGGTGTCGTCTGTTTTCTGGGTCTCGTCGTCAGATGGACAGTTGCTAGACGCACTGGATGATTCTCCCAAAATCTCTCTAAGTTGCTTCCTAAGGTCTTGTTTGGATGATGACGAGGAGGCAATCAATTCTTTAAGAAATTCAGTAATATCCGTTTTAGGAGCTTGAGTCTTTGGCTGTGGTGGCTCAAATGAAACAATACCTTTCTGTGCAAAAATTGAATCTTTAAAAAATTCAAATTTATCCCACCATTTAATTAAAATCCTTCTTCCTAATGCAGGAACATGAGTAACGGTTTCATCAAATTTTTTAATTGGAAGGTTGGTAATAACCACATCCCATTTGACAATCCATGGGACTTGATAAAAAGCTACAAAATTAAGCTCTGGTGTTTTTAATGAAGGATTAGATTTTTTAAAGTCTTCAAAAACACATCTAATTTTATCAGGAAAAATAATGGGATGAGATCCCCAATTATAAAACCATTTAATAAACCACTGAGGGAGATTAGTGGTATTAAAATCTCTAAATTGTAGGAACCAACTGTGTTTTCTTTGCCTATTTTCATAACAAAAGGCTCCTTCCCATGCTTTAATGTAGTCAAAGTAATTGAACCAATATTTTTCTAAATTTTTTCTATTACCACTTGGAATTTCGTGGTTTCTATACAAATCTCCATTCCAAGTTTCTGGAGTTAAAACTTTTTTAATAAAGGCTTTGGAATAAGCCCATTCCGCACTAGATCTTGAAATTGAGTCAAATTCTACTGATTTAGTAGTTTGTAAAATGGCATAATAGAAAGTACATTCTTTTGGCCAAAGATATGGGTCAGCAGAATCTTTTAAATAGAAAGAAGCTGCTTCATTAGCATTGAGGTGAGCGTATTTAAGCTCGAGAGGAGTTATCCATATAGTAGAATAAGGGATATACGGATAAACAAATTCAGTAGACAAATTAGTCTGTATTGCTATTGCATAAGCATCATCTCTTAATTTAGATTCTTTTGGAGTGGCCTTTAAGGCTTCATTTTTTAATTGATCAATTGATTTTCCAACCATTGTCTTATAAGACAAATCTTTCTTTGGGGGTGTCTCTTTAGACTTCCCTTTTCCTTTATCTTTATTCCTTTTCTCCATTTCCCTGCAAAAATTCACGGGTTAGAAAATCAGGTAAAGAATTATTTGATCCTTTAATGAATTCAATATCAAAATCAAAGACAGACAAAATTCCCTGCCATCTAGCAAAAATTTGTTTAGATGCTATATTTTTAACATCCTTTTCTAGAATATCTTTAGCAGATTTGCAATCAACCCTAATTAGGAATTTTTTATTCAACAAATCACTTTCAAATTTTTGAACACATAATACAATTGATAAAATTTCTTTTTTAACTGTGGAATAATTTTTCCTTGGTCCTTGCCAGATTCCTGAGGTGAATCTAACAAGAGTAATTTTATTATCTATCCTTTGTTTAAGGATTCCTCCATAACCTAGTTCAGATGCGTCTGTTTCAACAATTTTAAAAGCATCTGGGTTTGCAATTGCAAGACAAGGAATTTCCTTTATTTTATTTTTTATTTTAATAACGGCCTCTGTATGGATTTTAGACCATTCAGGGGGATTTTTTCTTAACCTTTCAAATAAAGGTTTTGCATCTATTGCCAAATTTTTATAGAAGTCTGATATGTAATTAAGACTTCCAAGAAACCTTTGTAGTTGAGTTTTTTCTTTAATTTCATTCGGAAATTTTTCCGCAAAAACGATGGATCTATCTATTGGAAAGATAGTTCCTTCTTTAATAGTATGTCCGAGAAACCGAATTTCAGTTTGAAATAATTTTATTTTCTTTGCAGATACAACTAATCCTGCTCTTTTAACAGCATTAATAAATGCATATAAATGTTTAAAATGTTGATCAATATTGTCTGAAAAAATTAAGACATCATCAATATATACTATACAAAATTTAGTATATGGGCTAAAAATTTCATTCATAATATTTTGAAATTCAGAAGGGGCATTTTTTAACCCAAAAGGCATTACGTTCCATTCGTAGTGTCCAAATGGTACCGTAAATGCAGTTTTATATCGGTCTTTTTCGGCAATTTGAATCTGCCAAAATCCAGACTTCATATCAAATTTTGACATAACTTTGGCTGTGTAAAGCCGATTTAACAAATCTCTTTTATTAGGGATAGGATATCTAATCCATCGTAATGCTTTATTTAATGGCTTATAATTAATAACAAGCCTAGGAACACCTCGTTCTAATTCTGCGGCATTTTCAACATAAAATGCTGGACAACTCCAGGGACTGTAAGATTTTCTAATTAATCCTTTGAGTAATAACTCATCAATTTCTTTTTTGCAAATTTCAAGGTGGCGTGGACCCATAGCTATAGGTCTGGCCTTAGTTTGAATTTGATTTTCCTTAAAGTCTGGTTCATATGGAAGATTTACTATATGTTTCTTCCTTTCCCAGAAAGCATTAGGAATTTCTGCACATATTGTTTTAATTATAAATTCTTGTAACTCATTTATTTTCTTTTGAATATGAGGCTGCTGTATCTTTTCAGCTATTTTTTTGTAATTAATTTCCTGAGATAAGGAATTAAGAAACTTTTCTTTTCTTTCTATTTTCTTTTGAATTAGATCAATCTCGTGATAACGAGGTTGTGTAATAAAATCAAATGTTATTTCCTGTGAATTAACAGAACTAGTTATCCCTTTTTCATTAATGCTTTTTATGGGATAAAGCATATGAAGAAAAGGATTTCCTAGAATAACATCATGAGATAAATCTTTTACCATTATAAATGGCATTTCAAGGCAAATTCCATTGTTACAGACAGCAGTATTTTGTAACTTATATTTTACTATAAGCTTTCGGCCATCTGCAGCATTAAGAATTTCAGTAGTTTTAGAAAAATATCTAGAAGGAATTAACCCTTCATTGATACAATTTAAATCAGCTCCAGAATCTACCATAGCAATTGCAGAGAGAGTATATTCTCTATGAACAATGATTTTTATTTTAATATGCCATTTGTGAGTAATAACCCTATCAATCATATTCACAAATGTTAATGATGCATTTACATTTTCTTCTTTTAAAGAATCTTTTTCATAATCGTCATTGTCCTGATTAGGACTGAGATCTGTTTCAAGATTTCTTAATTCAATTAAAGAAACTCTAGATTTTAAGTCACTTAATTCTTTTTTAAGAATTTTTACTTCGTGAATTAATTCACTAGTACATGAATCCTCTGAATCATTTTCTTTAGAGGTTTTAGCCCTATTTAAAATTTCTTTCAGACTATAAGTCTCTGGTTCTTTGAATTTTATTCCCTTTTCAGATTTTTTCTGACTGTATTGTTCCAAATATTTTTGGAGCATTTCTCTTTTAGCAACTGGATCAGTAATTTGATCAATTATATCGAGAATAAAATTATCCTCTTTAGTTAAGGTGCATAATCCATTTGCCTGACATAAGGCTTTATAATAATCACAGTTTCCTTCGCAACCAGAATTATCTGATTGTTCGGATTCTGTTTCGGATCCTTCAGAATTCTCAGATTCTTCAGTTTCTTCATTGTCAATTATAGCAGTAATTTTAAAATCTCTTTTGTCTCCTTCTTCATTAAGAAAGAGTTTTTCTAAAGTTCTTTTAAGACCTTCGTCAATATCTAAACTATTGATTTTCTTTTTCATTTTACACTTATTAGCGTAATGACCAGGTTTTTGACATTTCCAACATAATGGAAGGGGTTTCTGCCTAGGGGTCGAAGAACTTTCTCCTTTATTCTTCTTTCCTTTATAAAAACCTTTCTTTCTCCTTTTAGGAAAATAATTTAAATTCTTAGAATTTTTTGAGGCTTTATTAGTCTTATGTTTCCTTTTATCACTAGAAGGTCCTATAGGAGGTAAACCAATTTGTTCACAGAAGTCTCCTATAATTCTTTTTCCTAAAACCTTTTCTTTTTGAATTTGTCTATGTAATTTAATTTCATTACATAAATTTATGCCTTCAGCAATAATTTCAGAAGATAGATCTCCATAAGTATATTGGGCATACGGAATAATGCCATTATGTTTCTGTTTTATTCTATTCCTTATTTTTTCTGAGAAAAAATGAGGGAGTCCTGATAAGAACTTTTCTTTCCAAAAATCGTGTTGACTATCTTCTCTAGTAAAAACTTTAGAGAAGAACACATCTTTATACCATTTAAACTGAGATAAGTTTTGACATCTTAAATTCATTAATTGTTCTTGTGTTTTATCCAACTGTAATGAAGTTGTTCCAATAAAATGTTTTGCTATAGTATATAATAGCGTATTAACACAATCTGTAACTTGCACAGGTTGGTTATCAACAACTTCAACTTTAACAGCTCTTAAAATATGCAATTTTGCCTCTTCTGGTAGGTAGAAATCCCACCAACCTTTTAATTGTCCAGTAAAGCCTTGAGTTATGGCTTTAGCAATGTTTTGATCAGAATTTCCATTTGCTTTGCAGGCAGTTGCATACATAGTCATGTAATGCAATACTGTTTGCATCTGGTATTCTGACATTCCATCTATATTCCATTCATTAATGGATCTGCCATCAAATTGAACAGTCATGTATTCATCATGCTGCTCAAGTTGTAAATCAATTGGTGTTGGCTTATGATAATAAGGTTTTGCTGGTACATTGTATACCATTTTCTTCTTATAAGAAGATGATAATTTATTAACTTGAAAATGTTGTTGATTTTGATTTTGTTCTGTTAAGAACATTTCTTCTAATTGATTCACCTTTTCCTCTGTTTCAGAGGTTTGATCTTGACTACTTGCCTCAGACTCATTATCTGAATTTTGTTCCAAAGGTGACAATTCCTTTTCATTAAGCCCAAGATTTTTTAATCTCTTTATTATTTCGTCAACCATCTCAGAGGAAGAATCTGGTGGTTTTATTTTAAAATCAATCTTTTCAGAAGACATTGGTTTAAATAAAACCCTTTTATCAATTACAGAAGTTTCTTCTTTAGAAACCTTTTGTTGATCTGAATTTAGATCAATATTTTTCTCAATTCTATTTAATTGATCTCCAATAGTTTTGAGAGTTAAATTTGTAAAATTATTTTGTTGCACAACAGCATCAATATTATCACCCTTTTGTCTATAGGGCGTGGCCAAAATTTCTTCTCCATCGATTTTAACGGTTAAATTTACTTCTGGAGGGTGGATACTTTTGAAAACTTTTCCCTTTTTGGTAACAAAATCCCTATTATACGAAGATTCAATTGTTGACACAAAATTTTTGTTCTCAAAATCAGGAAATTGTTTTTTATTTAAATAAAAGTATTTTTTCAAGAAATCAAAGAAATCAATGACATCTTTATTTATCTGTAGAAATCTCTTATAAGATGTAAATAATTTCTTTTGACTTTTAATATCTTCTTGGAAAAACCACTTTCTTCGAATTTCATTTTCAGGAGAATAAAATAATTCTTTAGCAATTCCGTCAAAAGGAAAACAAACTTCTTCAGGAATTGTAATAGTTAAAACACTTGTGTCACTATTATAACCCATGTCAGAAGCGGTCGGAGATTTTCTTCCTGTGTTAGTATCAACTTCAATTTCTGTTGGGGTAACAGTTGATGGTATACTAACATTATATTGAGGTTGATTAACCCCATCAGGAGTAAATTTTGTTCCTAATATGGTTTCTTTTTCAAATTTAGATAGCGGGGCAGAAGAAGTAGATCTTCTTTCTAAATTAAGTCTACTTGGACCTGCTGAATTAGGTCTAGTAAATCGACTACTTTGCCCTAAATTAAGTCTAGCAATTCTTTGGTTAGAGAATTTAATTTCAACATCTCCATCAGGATATTCAACTATTTCTTCTAATTCTCTATTTTCCTGTTTAACAGGTTCACTTGCCTTTTCTAAAATCCATTGTTCAGGTAAATTAACCTGATCCCAAGTAATTGTTTTGGGTACTTTTAAATTGCTTTTAGATAAATTTGTAATAAACAAAGTAGTAGATCCCTTCTGTTCGAAAGCAAAATCTCTGATTCTTGGCACTACTGTGTTCATAACTTTATATTGAATCCTGTAAATAAGGATTATATTTTCTGATCCTTGCATCATATTAAACCCATCAGATTTAATATCAAGGCACAAAGCGTGCATCAGAGTTGGATCTGTAAGAGACAGAGTAAAATTTGGAAAACAAGAGAAGTAAATAGGTCCATCACAAAGACTGGACTCAATTATTCCTAATAAGGAGTCATGAAATTTATTATGTCTTTTATCTCGAACACAAATTATAGCGGATGTATTTAATCCGAGTCTTGTAGCAGGCTTTAGACCTACTTGGATTAGGCCAACATGAAGAAATTTATATTGTTGTCTATGTTTTTCAATTAAATTTTTAGATAGTAATTGAAAAGAATTATATCCTTCAGTTAAAGGAATAGCTTCTTCTACAGTTTTAACAACATAATCAGAAGAAAATTCAAAAGTTCCTTTCTGTTTATAAACAGAAGATTGTACTGGTAATTTCCAGTTTTGCAAAGATTTTTCAAAATTTTCATTTAAAATAATTTCTTTGTTACTACCACTTGTCTCACCTTGTCTTTTAGACAAAGATCTAGCCAACCTCTGCATAATTCTACAGATCACTGTCAACGATTTATGCCAATCCCAAAACAGCCTATACACCGGCCAAAGACAGGGACTATTCAGGCTACGCGACTTAAGGGAAAATCCCCGGGTTTCACTGTAAAACTATACTTTGGAAAACTAAAGCTTCAATCTAAAACACTAAGTAAAACAAAAAGTAGAGCACAAGGAAATTAAGCTGCTAGTAAAATACTAAAGCGGATAAGCAGCTGATGATAATAATCCTTTTGGTTAATATACAAAATATTATCAGGAAACCTTTCACAAATTTTCTTATAACTTATATATTCTTCTTTAATATAAGCATATATCTCGGAAAAGTTGGCGTATTTAGAATTTAATTTTAATGGAGGCATAAAAAGACTAAGCTGCAAGTAAAACACTAATACGTTTAATTATACTATGATTATGGTCACGCATACAAACGAAATGATTATAACCAGGATGATCCGGGAGTTCTTCACATAAACTTTTATAAAATTTATAATCACTTAAGCACAAATTATAAAACTCAGAATTAACTAAGACAAACTTAAAATTAATCATTCAAATAAACATTAATACAATATTAATAAAACATTAATAGACTATTAATATTAACACACTAATTAATATTAATACACTAATAAAACATTAATATAATATCATACCTACTCCAACGTGGCTCTGATACCACTCGGGTACCATATCATACCTGTACTCCGCTGCTGCTCTCCCCCACTTTTATGTATATGACCTGGTACCCGAGTGGTATCAGAGCCACGTTGGAGTAGGTATGATATTATATTAATGTTTTATTAATGTTTGCAATTTTGTTATCGTGTTTTATTATTGTTATGTTATTAATGTATGTTTGTATTATTGTTATTTTGTGTTATTGTTGTTATGTTATTAATGCTTATTTGAATGATTAATTTTAAGTTTGTCGTAGTTAATTCTGAGTTTTATAATTTGTGCTTAAGTGATTATAAATTTTATAAAAGTTTATGTGAACAGTTCCCAGATCATCCTGGTTATAATCATTTCGTGTGTATGCGTAACCATAATCAAAGTTTAATTAAACGTATTAGTGTATTACTTGCTGCCTAATTATGTTATGCCTCCTTTAAAATTGTCTTCTCGTTACGTTTCGTTTCCTGATCTATATCAACATATTAAAGAAGAATATATAAGATATAAGAAAAATTGTGAAAGGTTTCCAGACGATATTTGGTATATTAACCAAAGAGATTATTATCATCAACTGCTTATCCGCTTTAGTATTTTACTAGCAGCTTAATTTCCTTGTGCTCTACTTTTTGTTTTACTTAGTGTTTTAGATTGAAGCTTTAGTTTTCCAAAGTATAGTTTTACAGTGAAACCCGGGGATTTTCCCTTAAGTCGCGTAGCCTGAATAGTCCCTGTCTTTGGCCGGTGTATAGGCTGTTTTGGGATTGGCATAAATCGTTGACAGTGATCTGTAGAATTATGCAGAGGTTGGCTAGATCTTTGTCTAAAAGACAAGGTGAGACAAGTGGTAGTAACAAAGAAATTATTTTAAATGAAAATTTTGAAAAATCTTTGCAAAACTGGAAATTACCAGTACAATCTTCTGTTTATAAACAGAAAGGAACTTTTGAATTTTCTTCTGATTATGTTGTTAAAACTGTAGAAGAAGCTATTCCTTTAACTGAAGGATATAATTCTTTTCAATTACTATCTAAAAATTTAATTGAAAAACATAGACAACAATATAAATTTCTTCATGTTGGCCTAATCCAAGTAGGTCTAAAGCCTGCTACAAGACTCGGATTAAATACATCCGCTATAATTTGTGTTCGAGATAAAAGACATAATAAATTTCATGACTCCTTATTAGGAATAATTGAGTCCAGTCTTTGTGATGGACCTATTTACTTCTCTTGTTTTCCAAATTTTACTCTGTCTCTTACAGATCCAACTCTGATGCACGCTTTGTGCCTTGATATTAAATCTGATGGGTTTAATATGATGCAAGGATCAGAAAATATAATCCTTATTTACAGGATTCAATATAAAGTTATGAACACAGTAGTGCCAAGAATCAGAGATTTTGCTTTCGAACAGAAGGGATCTACTACTTTGTTTATTACAAATTTATCTAAAAGCAATTTAAAAGTACCCAAAACAATTACTTGGGATCAGGTTAATTTACCTGAACAATGGATTTTAGAAAAGGCAAGTGAACCTGTTAAACAGGAAAATAGAGAATTAGAAGAAATAGTTGAATATCCTGATGGAGATGTTGAAATTAAATTCTCTAACCAAAGAATTGCTAGACTTAATTTAGGGCAAAGTAGTCGATTTACTAGACCTAATTCAGCAGGTCCAAGTAGACTTAATTTAGAAAGAAGATCTACTTCTTCTGCCCCGCTATCTAAATTTGAAAAAGAAACCATATTAGGAACAAAATTTACTCCTGATGGGGTTAATCAACCTCAATATAATGTTAGTATACCATCAACTGTTACCCCAACAGAAATTGAAGTTGATACTAACACAGGAAGAAAATCTCCGACCGCTTCTGACATGGGTTATAATAGTGACACAAGTGTTTTAACTATTACAATTCCTGAAGAAGTTTGTTTTCCTTTTGACGGAATTGCTAAAGAATTATTTTATTCTCCTGAAAATGAAATTCGAAGAAAGTGGTTTTTCCAAGAAGATATTAAAAGTCAAAAGAAATTATTTACATCTTATAAGAGATTTCTACAGATAAATAAAGATGTCATTGATTTCTTTGATTTCTTGAAAAAATACTTTTATTTAAATAAAAAACAATTTCCTGATTTTGAGAACAAAAATTTTGTGTCAACAATTGAATCTTCGTATAATAGGGATTTTGTTACCAAAAAGGGAAAAGTTTTCAAAAGTATCCACCCTCCAGAAGTAAATTTAACCGTTAAAATCGATGGAGAAGAAATTTTGGCCACGCCCTATAGACAAAAGGGTGATAATATTGATGCTGTTGTGCAACAAAATAATTTTACAAATTTAACTCTCAAAACTATTGGAGATCAATTAAATAGAATTGAGAAAAATATTGATCTAAATTCAGATCAACAAAAGGTTTCTAAAGAAGAAACTTCTGTAATTGATAAAAGGGTTTTATTTAAACCAATGTCTTCTGAAAAGATTGATTTTAAAATAAAACCACCAGATTCTTCCTCTGAGATGGTTGACGAAATAATAAAGAGATTAAAAAATCTTGGGCTTAATGAAAAGGAATTGTCACCTTTGGAACAAAATTCAGATAATGAGTCTGAGGCAAGTAGTCAAGATCAAACCTCTGAAACAGAGGAAAAGGTGAATCAATTAGAAGAAATGTTCTTAACAGAACAAAATCAAAATCAACAACATTTTCAAGTTAATAAATTATCATCTTCTTATAAGAAGAAAATGGTATACAATGTACCAGCAAAACCTTATTATCATAAGCCAACACCAATTGATTTACAACTTGAGCAGCATGATGAATACATGACTGTTCAATTTGATGGCAGATCCATTAATGAATGGAATATAGATGGAATGTCAGAATACCAGATGCAAACAGTATTGCATTACATGACTATGTATGCAACTGCCTGCAAAGCAAATGGAAATTCTGATCAAAACATTGCTAAAGCCATAACTCAAGGCTTTACTGGACAATTAAAAGGTTGGTGGGATTTCTACCTACCAGAAGAGGCAAAATTGCATATTTTAAGAGCTGTTAAAGTTGAAGTTGTTGATAACCAACCTGTGCAAGTTACAGATTGTGTTAATACGCTATTATATACTATAGCAAAACATTTTATTGGAACAACTTCATTACAGTTGGATAAAACACAAGAACAATTAATGAATTTAAGATGTCAAAACTTATCTCAGTTTAAATGGTATAAAGATGTGTTCTTCTCTAAAGTTTTTACTAGAGAAGATAGTCAACACGATTTTTGGAAAGAAAAGTTCTTATCAGGACTCCCTCATTTTTTCTCAGAAAAAATAAGGAATAGAATAAAACAGAAACATAATGGCATTATTCCGTATGCCCAATATACTTATGGAGATCTATCTTCTGAAATTATTGCTGAAGGCATAAATTTATGTAATGAAATTAAATTACATAGACAAATTCAAAAAGAAAAGGTTTTAGGAAAAAGAATTATAGGAGACTTCTGTGAACAAATTGGTTTACCTCCTATAGGACCTTCTAGTGATAAAAGGAAACATAAGACTAATAAAGCCTCAAAAAATTCTAAGAATTTAAATTATTTTCCTAAAAGGAGAAAGAAAGGTTTTTATAAAGGAAAGAAGAATAAAGGAGAAAGTTCTTCGACCCCTAGGCAGAAACCCCTTCCATTATGTTGGAAATGTCAAAAACCTGGTCATTACGCTAATAAGTGTAAAATGAAAAAGAAAATCAATAGTTTAGATATTGACGAAGGTCTTAAAAGAACTTTAGAAAAACTCTTTCTTAATGAAGAAGGAGACAAAAGAGATTTTAAAATTACTGCTATAATTGACAATGAAGAAACTGAAGAATCTGAGAATTCTGAAGGATCCGAAACAGAATCCGAACAATCAGATAATTCTGGTTGCGAAGGAAACTGTGATTATTATAAAGCCTTATGTCAGGCAAATGGATTATGCACCTTAACTAAAGAGGATAATTTTATTCTCGATATAATTGATCAAATTACTGATCCAGTTGCTAAAAGAGAAATGCTCCAAAAATATTTGGAACAATACAGTCAGAAAAAATCTGAAAAGGGAATAAAATTCAAAGAACCAGAGACTTATAGTCTGAAAGAAATTTTAAATAGGGCTAAAACCTCTAAAGAAAATGATTCAGAGGATTCATGTACTAGTGAATTAATTCACGAAGTAAAAATTCTTAAAAAAGAATTAAGTGACTTAAAATCTAGAGTTTCTTTAATTGAATTAAGAAATCTTGAAACAGATCTCAGTCCTAATCAGGACAATGACGATTATGAAAAAGATTCTTTAAAAGAAGAAAATGTAAATGCATCATTAACATTTGTGAATATGATTGATAGGGTTATTACTCACAAATGGCATATTAAAATAAAAATCATTGTTCATAGAGAATATACTCTCTCTGCAATTGCTATGGTAGATTCTGGAGCTGATTTAAATTGTATCAATGAAGGGTTAATTCCTTCTAGATATTTTTCTAAAACTACTGAAATTCTTAATGCTGCAGATGGCCGAAAGCTTATAGTAAAATATAAGTTACAAAATACTGCTGTCTGTAACAATGGAATTTGCCTTGAAATGCCATTTATAATGGTAAAAGATTTATCTCATGATGTTATTCTAGGAAATCCTTTTCTTCATATGCTTTATCCCATAAAAAGCATTAATGAAAAAGGGATAACTAGTTCTGTTAATTCACAGGAAATAACATTTGATTTTATTACACAACCTCGTTATCACGAGATTGATCTAATTCAAAAGAAAATAGAAAGAAAAGAAAAGTTTCTTAATTCCTTATCTCAGGAAATTAATTACAAAAAAATAGCTGAAAAGATACAGCAGCCTCATATTCAAAAGAAAATAAATGAGTTACAAGAATTTATAATTAAAACAATATGTGCAGAAATTCCTAATGCTTTCTGGGAAAGGAAGAAACATATAGTAAATCTTCCATATGAACCAGACTTTAAGGAAAATCAAATTCAAACTAAGGCCAGACCTATAGCTATGGGTCCACGCCACCTTGAAATTTGCAAAAAAGAAATTGATGAGTTATTACTCAAAGGATTAATTAGAAAATCTTACAGTCCCTGGAGTTGTCCAGCATTTTATGTTGAAAATGCCGCAGAATTAGAACGAGGTGTTCCTAGGCTTGTTATTAATTATAAGCCATTAAATAAAGCATTACGATGGATTAGATATCCTATCCCTAATAAAAGAGATTTGTTAAATCGGCTTTACACAGCCAAAGTTATGTCAAAATTTGATATGAAGTCTGGATTTTGGCAGATTCAAATTGCCGAAAAAGACCGATATAAAACTGCATTTACGGTACCATTTGGACACTACGAATGGAACGTAATGCCTTTTGGGTTAAAAAAT
>JAYDYQ010001451.1:0-129908 GCA_034814905.1 Penstemon davidsonii | reverse complement strand
GACCAAGGAGGTCTGGAGGCATTGTGATTGGGGAGAAGAAGAAGCCTAAGGAAGGTGATTTTGTGCTACCAAGGGCTGAACCAATCAAGAAGAAAAAGAAGGAAGTGAGAAGAGCAATAGAGATTGTTCAAAGTGACTCTGCTGCCTTCAAAAAGTTTGAAGCTGAGCTGGAAAGGCTAAACCAGCTGTTTCAATCAAGAACTACTTTTCTCCCAGAAAAGATAAGATACAACAGATGGAGAGAGTATAGACTGAATAAATCTGAGGAGGAAATTCAAGCCTGGAAGGAGTTTGCCACTGAAGGAAGATGGGTTTTAAACTGGCTGCAAACAACTTCTATTGCCAAAGCACTGGACTCAGATTTTGTAAGAGATAGACTACATGACTATGCTAGAGTCATGGTAAGTCAAGAAGCGACTGCTATCAAGGATTCAATTCCTAAGAGGCTTGGTCCTGCTGATGACAGGATTGATAGAGCAGTCCAGATTGCTGTTTACACAACATTGGAAAAGTGGGCTGCAAGATCAAGATTTGAACCAGGTACATCAAGTACAATGCCCAAGTTACCAAGTTTACAGCAAATCTGTTATGGCTCTGATATCAGTACTTATCAAGAGAAGCTGAAGATCCAACAGACCACATCACCCTTTGTACCAGCTGACTTGATTCGTCAGAAGACAGTTGTGTCTACTGATGGTACTGAGATCATTCACATAGCTGATGAGCCAGCTAGTGAAGAACAAAAGAAAGACCAGAAGGCTGAAGAGATCAACTTGTATACATCAAAGAAGCTGCCTACTATGGTCAAGGACTTAGTTCCTTTAGCTTTGGAGTGGAAAGCTGAAGAAAGTCCTGTTCTTCATGAAGCAACTGTTCAACAGGAAGAAGAACCTGCTGAACTTCCACAAGAAGAGGATCCTGCTGAATCATCACATCCTGCTCCTACTGCTGATTTGCATTCCTCACTGATGGAATCCATCCAGATGCTGATTGAGACTACTATGAAGGAGATGGAGACAAGAAATCAACTGATGATTAAGCAAATGCAGGAAGGGACTGCAAAAATGGTCAAGGATGCCATTGAAGATTTTCCTCTGCCACCAGATAACTCCTTAATGCTAACACAGAGCATATTGAATATGAGCAGAAGTATTGAAGATGTGAAGGCTGATGTAGGTCACCTCCACACTGCTCTTCAACGGAATGAAACTGACATTGCAAAGGTTGTTAGGGTTATGACACAAGTTGGTGAAGCAGAAACTGAAAAGAATATTGCTTTAATGCAAGAGATTACAAACGTCACCGACAAAGCCCAAACTGAACTGTCAACACTTCAGTTGAATGTTGACTGTCTGAATGACCAATCTGGTGAATTAAAGGCTAATCAACTTCGCTTGGAAGAGAATCAACTTCGCATGGAAACTACTCTAACTCATCATTGTGCTGAACAACGGATTATGGATGCAAACATCAAGAAGCTTTGTGCTGCTGTCAACATAACTCCTGATCAACTCAACCCTGCTGATGCTGACAAAAAGGGGGAAGAGGAATCAGCTAAGTTAACTGTTGATGTTGCTGCAACTATTCAAGTACGAGACCAACGGGCTGCTGCTGGAAAGCCAAAAGAAGATGAAGTACTTGAAGAGGAAGCTGAAGATGGAGCTGATGATAAAGTAGAGCCCAAGGATGTAGCTAAGACTGACAAGGAGTTAGCTGCCTGTAAGTACTCTGCTGAAGAACAGCTTAATCCATATGTTAAGTATAAGAGAATTGAGGACATCAGAGCAAGATTTGAGGCTGATGAAAGAAGAGAAAAATTAAAAGGCCTTGCTGATGTTTTCTCATCTGGTGAAGATGAAGAAAGTAGTGAAGAAGTTGAAGGAGAGGAAGATGAAGAAGAAGATGAAGAAGCTGAGGACTAGACTAGTTTACTAGACTAGGTCATCTGTTGAAATTTTTGTAACAGCTTACTTCAGTTGTAATTTTTCACTTAAGTCAAATTTTTGCTTGTAACTTGTACTGTAATCTTTAAAGATCAAATTTATAAAAAGTTCAAGCTTCCAACATATTATTTCTATCTCAGAAATTTTTGAGGACTCAACTTTAGTTTAGGTACAGGTACTTAGCTGAAGTTTTGTCATCATCAAAAAGGGGGAAATTGTTGGATGAAGATGAAAACTTTGAAGTGAGGGGAGGTTTTGATGATTTCCAAAGTCATCAGCTAAGTGGAAGCTTAGTACAAACCTTAGAAGATATTTGACTAAGGAAGAAGTTCATCAGACTAGTCAAATATGGTCCAGAAGACTACTGATCTGTTGCTGAAGAAGGAATCAGACTGGTGGACTATCAGCCGACTCAAATCAGATTAGTTCAATTTGGGATCAGCCGAGTACGCATCAGACGAGTGACTTCGATCAGCAGAGTGGAAGTGGATCAGAAGTTGTGCAACAGTAATAAATGCACTTGAAGTAATAAATGCTGAAGAGGAAGGGTATTTATGACAAATGATTGAAGAGAAACCTCGTATCAGCTTGGTGCATTTAATGCGCATTTAATGCGAAGCGACAAAAAGTACAGCAGAGTGTACAGTGTTCAGTCGCAACAGCCGTTCTGCAGAAAAGGACCAGTACTCGAGGATTTGACAACTGGCGATCTCTCAACGGGCAGATTTTCAAATCCTTAGTATAAATAGCTTAGTTCGTGAGTTGAAGAAGATGAACAACACAGAGACGACACACCTTGAGAGCAAAAATCTGAAGCAAAATTCTTCTAAGTCTCAAACTCAAGAACAAAGCACTCATCAGCCTAGTCATCTGTTGACGAAGCAGAAAAGAGAGAAAACAGAATATACTTAAAAATCTGAGTGATTTTGTTAGGATTGTGTTGTGAGGAGTAGATATCAATCTTAGTGAGCGATATTACTTCAGAGGATAGGAGTTTCTTTGTGATTTCCTATTGTGAACTTACGGCCATTTCATTTGTTGTTTGGCGTAAGCATTGTATACTGTAATCTGTGTGATTTAGTATAACCCAAGATCTAAGTGACTTGGAAGAGTGGACTAAAGGATTTCTATCCATATAACCACTATAAAAATCCTTTGTGTTTTTAACTTGCATTATTATCTGCATATTTAAAAGAGCATACTTAAAACACTAAAAGGTTAACTGTGAAAAAGTTTTAAAGGAGTTTGATAAAACTGGGGACAAAACTATTTCTAAGTTAAGAAAACTACTTGTGAAAAACACTTGATAAATCCGCTGCAAGATAGTTTATTTTGAAAACTCTGATTTTGATAAAATCAGCTGAGTGAAATCAGAAGAGTGGTCAACTCTGCTGTTCAAAGCTTTGTGCAAGATCAGCTTAGTCTGCTTACGATTCTTGATCAGCTTAGTCTGCTGACAGAAAAGTTAGAGAATTTTAAAAAGAGTAATTTTTAAAGAGGTCTATTCACCCCCCCCCCCCTCTAGACCTCATCTGACCACTTGGGACCAACACGCCCCCTCTCCAATGGAAGAGAAAGGTCGCCCCCTCTCTTCCTCCAGATCTAGATCTGAATATAGATCTGGTTTTCTTCGTTCTTCCATGTCTGATTACCCTTGAATCCTATTTCTGAGCCTGTGGATTCAAAGGGGTTGCTTCAATCTAATTGGTGTGGATACCGCTAGAGGCACAACACTTGGGGTGCTTCTCTCGAACCAAATCCATCAGATCTGAAAGAAGACCGGAGAAAAACCACCACCTTGCCTGTGGTGAGGTAAATCTCGATTTACCACCTCTTTATTTTGTAAATTGTTGCAAAATTGTATTCAACCTATTCGTATGAGCTAGTGAATAATCCTGTGATTTTGGGTGTTATGAAAATTTTAAATTCCGCACTGTTGTATGACAATCATACCCCATGAAATCCCAACAGTGGCATAGTACATATCTTCACAATTTGGTCCTTGAAAATTTATTCCTGCACCCACACCATCTCTGCTTGACGCACCATCGACATGCATAAGCCATACTGGATTATTAACGATTAAGATGTTATTATTGCTTGAAGACGTCTCTTCTAGGATCGTCTCCGACGGACAAGGAGTTTCTAGGAGGAAGTCAACAAGCAATTGAGCTTTTATTGCAGTTCGAGGTTGATATTCGATCTCATATTGTCCCCGCTCCACTGCCCATTTGATTAATCTTCCTGAGGCTTCTGGTTTTGACAAAATTTGCCTTAAAGGTTGATTGGTAAGGACGATGTTTTTATACGTCTGGAAATAGGGTCGTAATCGATGTCACCAAAGCCAAGGCAAATTTTTCAATTACTAAGTAATTCTTCTCAGCCCCTTGTAGTAACTTACTTAAATAATAGACTGGCTTGTGTTCCGAGCCCTCTATTTTGACCAACACTGAGCTTATGGCGCCTCGGAAATCGCAATGTACATGTAAAGAGGCTGTCCCTCTGTAGGCTTGGCGAGCAGTGGTGGTGAAGTCAAATATTCTTTCAGTTGATCGAATGCCTGGTCACAAGCCTTGATCCATTCAAATATCTTAGCTTTTCTTAAGGTCTGAAAGAATGGTAGACTTTTATCCGCCGACCTTGATATGAACCTGTTAAGGGCTACAATTTTTCCTACTAGGCTTTGTACTTGAGTAATATTCCTCGGAGGCTTCATTTCCGTGATAGCGCGTATCTTTTCAGGATTTGCTTCGATGCCTCTTTGGTGAACCAGGTAACCCAGAAATTTTCCAGACCTCACACCAAAGGTGCATTTCAAAGGGTTGAGCTTTATTCCATATTTCCTCAAAATCCTGAAGCAACGATCTAGGTGTTCGATGTGGTCCTTCTCGCTCATGCTTTTGACCAACATGTCATCCACATAGACCTCCATTATTTCTCCGATCAATTCCTTAAACATTAAATTCACCAAACGTTGATAGGTTGCTCCAGCATTCCTCAATCCGAAAGGCATTACCACGAAACAATATACTCCCTGCTCAGTAACGAAGGCAGTTTTTTCTTGATCCTTTTCGTCCATGAATATCTGGTAGAAACCTTGGAACGAGTCCATCATGCTAAAAATAGCAAAACCGGCTGTGGAGTCGACTAATAGGTCGATTCAGGGGAGCGGATACGGATCTCTCGGACATAATTTGTTTAAGTCAGTAAAATCATTGCACATTCTCCATTTATTATCCTTTTTGTCACCCTTCGACACTAATGCAACATTACACAGCCACTCAGTAAAGTGTATTTCTCTTATCTGTTTAGACATTAATAGCCTCTCGACTTCCGCTTTTATTATTTTGTCTTTCACAGGACCGTTGTTTCTTTTCTTTTGCCTGACTGGTTTAGCGTTCGGATCGATTTTCAAAGAGTGGGTTATTATTCTTGGATCAATCCCCACTATATCCTCCGAGCTCCAGGCAAATACGTCTATATTTTTTCTCAAGAAGTTAATTAACATAACTTCTCCTTGTGGAGATAACTCCGTTCCAATCCTAGTGATTTTGCTTGGATCATTCTCTATGAGTTGAACGTCTTTATGCTCAGGTGCATGCAGAGTCAAATCTATAGGTTATTTCCCCTTCTTATCGATCCTTTCCGTATTAGGCAGCTTTGGTTCTTGGGATCTTTCCACGGAAAATCCTACCGCCTTTCTTTTTTATGGTGTTAATGGGTCTACGTTCCTCTTCAGGGAGAGTGCCGTATTATAACAATCCCATGCCATGCAGTGATCGTTAACTATTTTCCCGACCCCTGAAATAGTTGGAAATTTTATCTTCTGATGGTAGGTCGAAACAACGGCTCGGAATTGATTTAATGCCGGTCTGCCTAGAATGGCGTTTTAGGCAAACGACGTTTCCACTACCAGGAACTTTATCATTTTTACAACCCGCTGAGGTTTACTTCCAAGGGTTACACTTAGATTGATAGTTCCAGCTGGAACTATCTCCGACCCTCCAAATACCGGTGGTGTAGCTACTCTTTGTAAAGATATCTTCCCTAGATTCATTTGATTCAGAGCTTCAATGGCTATTATGTTAGCCGAGCTACCATTATCGATTAGAATTCTTTTGACATTAAAGTCGGAGATTTTTAGAGAAACTACCATTGGAAAATCAGGGTGGTCTTCGTTAACGTCCCAATACAAATTTCTCGGGACTTCACTCTCATTAAAACTGATTATCTGTTTCTCGGAGCTCTTATTCTCGAGTGCCCATATTTCTTTAGGGATTACGACTCTCTTTTCCAGAGACCGAGCTGTTTTCCGTCTCGCGTTTCGACTATCACCCCCCGCAGGACCACCAGAGATCACATGAATGTTACCATTGATGTGATCGTTGTCGACGTCATCTCTTCGGGGCGCGTTGTTGTCTGGAGATCTCCTGGGAGGGCTTCTATTCCCCTCCCTCCTTCTAGGACTGTGTGTCCTTTGTCTCATTCGATCAATTCTTTCCGTAAACTCATTCAACTTGCCTTCTTGGATCAACTTTTCGATCTCCTGCTTCAAATGATAACAATCCTCGGTCCTGTGATCGTGTGCTCGATGGTATCTACAATAGAGGCTGTAATTTTTTGCCCCAGGCTTAGCTTGCGGGATCCTCTTCGCCGGGGGAATCAAGTTGTTTCTTTCCAATATCACCAAAATATCCTCTCGGGGAGCATTTAGTTTGGTATATTCCACATAACTAATCCGATCTCTGACATTCCTTTCTGGAGATCAAGGCCTGAGGTAGACATTAGGTCTATTCTCAGGGTTGCTTCCGCCATATTCCAATCTTTGAAATACGTTCCCTTTTATGGAAAAACGATCGTAGTCCATGGTTTTTGGCATTGGGGCTTTATCCGGCTTCCTTGATCCCGAAGTGGAAGCCTTATTCTTATTCTTATTCTTATCTTTAAACGAATTCATTTCCTCTTGAGTCATATATTTGGAAGCCAACGTCATAATTTCAGCAAAGGTTCGAGGATGCTTTCGACTTAGTGCATTGCTAAATTGCCTATTTTTTGTAAGGTCGAACAAAATCGATATGATATAGTCAATATTTAGGGAATCGATCTTTAATAATTCGACATTGAACCTTGCTAACCAGCTTCTTAGGGATTCTCCTTCCTGTTGGATAATAGTTCCCAAGTAACTCATTGGGAGCTTTTGTCTTTTCTGGCTGGCGAACTGTTGCTCTAGTTTGTTACACAGCTCTCTGAAGCTAAAGATTGAATTAGGTGGCTGTTTTCCGAACCAATCCAGCGCTAATCCTTCGAACGTTGTGATCATTAATTTTGCAGTGTACTCGGCTGAGTGAGCGTATAAATTCATTATGTTGGTGAAACTGAATATATAGTCACTTGGATCAACTGTTCCGTCATATCTGGGAAGACGAGTAGGTAAAGGTCCCGAGGCCTGTGCTTCTTTAATTTCTAGGCAGAATGGGGAACAGGCCGCGATACTATCCTGGACTTCTCTCGAGCGGGGCCAGGGTTGTCTTATAGTCAACAACCTTTGTTCCAACCGTTTCTCCACTATTCTCTCAATATCTCTTTCAGAGAATCTTCTAGTTGCTCGTCGATCGATGATTGGGGGTTCCATATCATCGTCGATCAGGATAACAGTTCTTTCTCTAGATAGATGTGGTTCAGGACAAGCATTAGCTCTTGCCTGATTACATCTTCGAACAGGGTTTCTTTCGATAATGTTTGGTGGAGATATTTGGGATCGTTGATCCCCTTCTGGGCTCTCCGCTTCAGCCGATACTCTATCGTTGTCCCTTCGAGTCCCCCTATTATTGTTAACTACCCTTGATGGCTAAACTGCGGCCGCCGTCGGGCCAGCCGTTTCCGGTGCCGGTGCTTGCAAAATTTGAGCACATAGTGAGCTCATAAGTTGAGCCATCTGTATCAGTCTCTCCTGATCAGCCGTTACGCCGGGGGGGGGGGGGGAGGGACAGATCGAACAGGTGAGTTAGGGGCCCTGCTCCTGCTAGGGGTTTGTCGTCCTCCTGTGTTTTGGTTATCATCTGCGTTCGCTGTAACATGCCATTCCAAACGATCTAAATATTGACGATCCGCAGGAGGAGGCATATTATTAGCGCTAATCCTTTGGGAATTTTCGGGCAAACTTTCTACAGCATGAGGAGGCTGAGAAGTTGTGCTTTTTCCTGCGTTACACGTGCTTTTCCTTGGATTGACCATTATTCGATCGAGCAATTAACCTGCCCCACGATGGGCGCCAACTGATTTGACCTGATTTCGTATAAAGGATCAATATCAGTAAATTATTAAGATAACAACTTTATATTTAGGGTTTGGTTAAAGTACTCAGGATGGTGCAATTCAAGAATAGTATGCAATATAGTAATCACGTAAATAAAATATGTGAGAGGAGAACAATTGTATTCTTATTATTGATAGGTAAAATTATGGTCCCTATTACAATGGAGTCTTCGCCATTTATACTAAATACATAATCCTAAAGTATCTAGGAGTCCTTCTAGGCCTAGGAATCCTGCATGGCCTAGGAGTCCGCGTGGCCCAATAAATCTTTTAGATCGATCGTCAGGTCGATAGAGTGCGATAAAGTAGATCGATCTGATCGTGAACCATTTCGCCTTCTCAGATCGGATTGGATCTGAATGTGCAGGGGAAGTTCAGTTCGACCATAAGTGTAAAATAGCCCTCATCAAAACTCACTTGACTAAGTAAATCTGAGCCCGACTGGACAATTTTCCGAGCACTCTTTTCTCTTAGCCGTTCTTGGTCGGCGACCCAAATATTACTCAGTGCAATATTCCAGTAGTCTGGAAAAACACCCTCGGCTCGCAATTTATCCTTCATTCCTTCGTAAATCGTACTTAATGTGCGAGTAACGTCGAAAATGGAGTTCGAAGCAGTGGGATTTTGAGGCATTGGTGGAGGAGTATGGAGCATTATTTTATCAAATGAGGGGTCGGTTATTTTGATCCTTTTATCTTGGACCTCGAGGAGAATGGTTCTGCCAACCTCAAACGCCTTAATTGCTTCGTTCAGTGGTTTTTTCACCCCAGACAATTGGCGTAATGCCTGGGTCTGAATGAGGTCTTCTGGGCGGGGCCTTTTATTTGAAGCATGGGAAGAACCACCAGAACCAGGTTGCTCACTTGGATCCTTAATGTCCGGTCCCTTCGCGTTAGGACCAGCTATCGATCCAGGTGGGGAGTCAGCTACCTGTATGAAAGGTTCTTTCTCGAGCTGGGTAGGCTTGGATTTTGGAGTTAAATTAACCTTTATTTTGCTCTCCTCGGCTTTAGAAGTTTTAGGGGACGTTTTGGAGACTTTCGGATCCCTAACTTGAGATTTTTGGGTTTTCTCTTTCTTGATCCTGAAGAGTTGACTAGGATCAATTGGGGCACCTACTAGATCATCCATTCTCTGCTGTTAAGAGCAATGTGTTCGAAATGTAATATCGATCTATTGAGCTCCGATGTGAGATAATTGGAAAAAAGGGCGTAATCAATTGATGTTACTCCCCCTATATTTATAGAAAAGAGAAAATTACTATTGGGACCCAACGGTCGCGACTCCCTAGTTTTTCCGAGCTAAATGTTGAGTTTGATTTTTTAGCGTATTGTTGTCTATAGAAAGAGTTCGGGCTCTTCCCTTTTTTTAGTTCGAGATGATATTCGACTTACTGATAACTTACGAAGATCTGTGTCTAAGAAAAGTTATACACCAGAATCCTACGTAAATCATTTGTCGATGACTTTGGCCACAACTCCGAGCTACATTGATTGTAAAATTGTCTATAAAATAATTACAAAAGAACAAAAGAAGAAAGCTACTACTATCTCTGTTACAAAGTATATCATGGATCGGGATTTTCTCCGTCATCTTCATTTTCGGAGCCATCTTCGATATTAACGTCACCATCCTCCTCGGAATCATCTTCATCACCCTCTCCAGAGCTCGAGCTTGTGGTGGATGTTTCTAACTCCAGCATGTCCGGATTTGGCATGGGAACCCCGAACTCTGTCATGAAGAGAGCAAACTCATGATTCTCCCAGGTCGTGGAACTCGAAGATGGGATTTGGTAATCTTCTCCATATCTGTTCTTCGGGATGTTCATGCGACTGGCGCACTAAGTCATTTTATCGGGAATGATTCCTGCCGCTATCAACTGTTGAAACTCCTTTATAAAAGGTGGTTTGGATAATTCCACCAACTCTTTTTCGAGCTATGGCATCGAGCGTGGGGGATTCCAAGAACTCTCTTATCGAACTAAGACGCGACTCTTCTCTGCCTCGTTTATAAGATTGCTCAGAATCCGCCTTAATTTGATCAAGCTCCTCCTTGAGTCTTTTATTTTCCTCCTCGAGAACACTCTTCTCTGCAACTACTTTAACCAGGCTCTCCTCGACCGCGGTGGTATACTTCTCGTTCTTAGCCTCTGCCAGCTTTTTCTTAACCTATGTTAGCTCGCCGACAATTTTATCAACATGAGCTCGGAGTTTGGCCTCTTCGAAGAGAGACTTTTGGAGGGCCAAGTGCAGCCGATAAGATTCATCTTTCAAGAGGCCAATCCGATAAGCCTGCTGAAGAAAATAATCTCCGACCTACACAGGAATAGCAGTGAAAAATCCTCGTGAATATATACTCAAATGAATAAAGGATTACAATAGTCAATTAAAATACTTTACCCCTTGATGCGCGTGCGAAAATCATCCTAAGATATCGAGGTCATCGTGAGCAAAGAGCTCATCCTGGTCATCAGCAAAGCGCCCCGTCATAAAAACCTTCACAGATTTGTCAAAGACATTTCTCCGGCAGGGCCGCAATCGCTCGAAATGGACCCATCTTCGGGATAGCCACCCGCTCTGCGACCCTTGAGGTGGTCTTCGATAAAGTCCACCATATCTGGTGAAGATTTTCCTTCGCGGCATGGAAGAGGCCTATTGTTTTGACTGAGCAGGATTCTTCTCCTCTTCGCAAGAGGAACCTCGCTGTTCCGATCTTCATCCACCCGTTTTCGATATACCTCTTTCCCTTTAATTTTCTTAAGGGAGAACAAGCTGTACCCTTTTCCGGCCGAGAAGGAGGGGCCCAAGGAGTCCACAGGATGAACTACTCGTAGTGGCTCGGCATTTTCAGTATCGTCCTCCACGTCAGCTCGGGCCCCTTGAGAGGTACTGTCTCGGGAAGGACCAACAGTTCGACCGACCAGAGTTTGAGGAGGCTTATTTTGCCTCCTTGGTTGACCTTGCGTCTTTTTCGAGGTCGACGCAACAGTTTTTCCCACCACAGAAGCTTGATAGTTTTCTACCATCTCACCTAAGAAAAGAGAGAAGTATGATCAAATAACGGTAAATTATGATTGTCAAAAGTAGGAAAGCATCTTACTCAAAGTTCGGGGATCTTCAGCGATCCCAAGATCAAATGTGGCTTTGCTTGGACCCGCTTTCCTCAAAACGGGTTCCAATATAAGGAAAGTCGATTGGTACAGGTCGAAATGCATAGAGGCAACGAAGGACTCGCTAAAAGCCCACCAAAGGTGGCCCTGGATTTCTCATTTTTCGTACATCCAGTCGAGCTGACCCTTCCACCGGTGTGGAACCATTTCCGAGCTCCCTTCAGTAGTAGGCACATCTGGACCCTTAACAAAGAAAAACAGACGTTTCCAGTCCATGGAGTTACTCGAAACGATGGCCGATAGAATGGATTGGTTCGGACATTGGGAGAAGTACACGAACCCAGCATTGGAAGCCGGGGAGTTACTAATCTTAAAGATCTGCCAAAAGTTTTGGAAGTTGGCACGTTTATTTTTTGCCTTCATCAAGACACAAAAGGCGACCAAGCACCCAATAGAGTTCGGAGAATTTGCACGGGGGCCAAGAGACATCCTTCTGGGGGAGCATCGACGCGTTGTTCGGCGGTCGGAATAACGATCGATTAACCTTCTGGAAGAAATTTCCCTACTTCAGCTTCTAGCTCGGCTCGGCTCGGCTTTCGATCGGATCATAAGAGCAGAGAATTTCAACGACCCGTTTCTCAGTTTTATGAAGCTTCCCTGTAGCATTTGTCCTTTTTGGGATGGCGTCTAGGTTGAGAATTCTCATGAAGATATTATTTCCTATGGAATATCTCATTATTTCGTGATCACCCAGCGACTCCGACGATTCCTCATCTTTATCGACCTCCGCGTTATGTGCTTTGTCTCCTTTAACCACGATAGCTTGCTTATTCAAAGGTTGCTCGCCTTCTTTAGAGGATAACGATTCCAGCGCAACATCAATCGCAGAATCCAGTTCATCCATCCCATCGCCTGACAGTCGATATGCGTTTATCAAATGAATTTCAGAGTCGGAATCAGATTCCGATTCCTCAAGGACTATCGCTTTGCCCTTGACGTCTTTCGCGCCAGACATTCTGAAAGAAGATATACAATACAAATAAATTAAATTCGATACCCTTTCATTTCTTTGTATTTTTTTTACTATTCAACTTCCTAATTCGTCCTTTGCTGATCGATAAGTAATGTATCTTTCTTTTCTCGGTCTGAGTACTCCGATCTGCAGTAGTATGAGACGCGGTGCCCGTCTTATAAGGTCAACGTATATATATAAGGGTTAAAAGAGTAAATTGCACTTCAAACCCCAGGTAACCGCGACGGTTAAGTTTCCACTCATTAATTTCAAAAACTATCTTTTCGTTAATGGCGTTTCCGGTCCACAGGTTTTTGAAGTATTGTTTTTCAACTCGAAAGCAGCAAATCATCGTCAGCATCTCCCAGGGATATATACTTTTTTTCCATAGCTCGGTTTTTATCCCACGGGGTTTTTTCGAGTAAGGTTTTAATGAGGTATATCTGACGCATCCAGGCTTCGAGGTCGATCAACACCTCAACACAATTCTCACTTCCACAAGCTTCAGCTACACTTGCTTCACTCAAAGATATGCACTCTTTTTCCCTAGCTCAGTTTTTATCCACTGGGTTTTTTCGGACTAGGTTTTTTAATGAGGCATATCCGAAGTACCGAGGCAGTAAGATCGATCAGCACTTTCTCGCTATACTTCTCCGAGCTCCAGCTACACTTACGCTCGAGAAGTGGGGGAGTATTGATGAGGGATATTTCGCATGCTCTAT
Source organism: Penstemon davidsonii (assembly GCA_034814905.1). Taxonomy (NCBI): domain Eukaryota; kingdom Viridiplantae; phylum Streptophyta; class Magnoliopsida; order Lamiales; family Plantaginaceae; genus Penstemon; species Penstemon davidsonii. Next base: position 116,807 of record JAYDYQ010001451.1, on the reverse strand, counting down.
TCTAGGAAATACCCCTGCTCGAGATCTGATGGTTTTCGAGCAAGAAGGCGTGTTTTTCGACCTACAAGACTCATTTTCCGATCAAGCCAGTTTGACAGCACAAGGCCCTATTTCTAATCTACCCCTCCTCGGATTCACTGTTAGGCCGACTCCCAGGACAGGCCTTTGGGCCGAGACATATTCTCATGCGGAGGGTCTACCTAGCACACTAGTATACCTATAATACCAGGCGCATTTATGACATCAAACACGCACCCCCAGGTGCTCACAGCTCGGTCTCTCAGCTCGGACTCCTCAGGATTTAGATTAGCTCATATACTGTTTTTAGCTTTCTTGTGGTACGGCATCCTGTAATGCTCGAATAGACATTTGTAACTTGTAATCAGATCGGGATATCAATATACATCAGTGCATTCCCTTTATTTGTGGTAGTGCTTACTTAATCTCCTTTAATTGTTCTTATTCGAAAAATTGCATAAACACACTTAGCTTATTCAGCGTCAATTGACCACTCGTCTGATTTACTTATCTGTTTTGATAAAATCAGAGTTTCAAACTTGTATGCAACAGATTTGTCTAAGTATGTTTTTCAAACAAGTTTTTCTTTAAATGTTTTTCCCCTATTTTTATAAATCCTTTTTTTAGAAGATTTATCTTTTAAAAGTTTGTTTACTTATGAAAATAAGCAATTATAAAAGGAAGTAATCAAATACAGGAATTTTTATAGTTGTTATATAGACAAGAAATCTTTTAGTCCACTCTTCTAAATCACGAAGATTTAGGTTCCACTAGAAACACAAAGTAACCAGTACTGTGCTTTTACAACAAATGATAAAGCCACAAGCTCGCAATAGGAGATCACTAAGAAAACCTATCATCTGAAGTAATATCACTCAATAAGATGGATATCTACTTCTCACAACTCTTCAAAGTTTACAGAAATCACTAAGATTTATATGTATGATCTTTTTCCTCAATTGGCTTCGTCAACAGATGACTCGCCTGATAGTGTTCTGTTTCTTGAGTTTTTGAGACTTAGTGAAATTTGATCTTTGAATGCTCTCAATCATTGTGGTTGTCTCTAACAAGGAAAATTCCCACCGAAATTCCCACTGATTTTGGGAAAAATCGGTCGGAATTATAAAATTCCGACCGAAAAAATTGGTGGGGAAAAAGTCGGGTCGGAATCAGATTCCCACCGAAATTCCGACCGACAAATTTCCGACCGAAATTCCGACCGACAAATTTCCGACCGAAATTCCCACCGAAATATTCGGTGGGAATATAAACTCCCACCTAAATATTCGGTGGGAATTTATATTCCCACCGATTCAATTTCGGTGGGAATAATATTCCCACCGAAACTGGATCGGTAAATTCCCAACGAAATAATTTCGGTGGGAATTCATATATATATATTTTTTTTTAATTCCCGAAATTTTTTTTTTTTTAATTTCTAATCTGTATGAATTCCCGACAATGAATTACATAAAGGTCCATCTACTCATTACAAAATATTCAATTCTTACAAACATAATTACATTCAATTCTTATAAACACATAATCATCCTATATTACAAACATTCAATACTTGTCTAATAAATCATTATACTACATACTGCGTAAGATTAGACATGTTTACATACTGTGCATGTTGAGACGGGCCAGCCTGATGGTGGAAGGGTTCGTTGACCGTGAAATTTTGACCGGGTTGTGAAGATTGACCGGTCCGATTTTGTAGAGCAAGGTTCAACATAATCCTATACTGATCCAACTCGGCTTGGTGTCCTGACTGCATTGTTTGCATCTCCTCACGCATTGTTGCCAATTGAGATTCTACTTGGGCAACTCTTTCAACGGTCTGTGGCAAAAGTTGTGGATCACCGTAATTGTTTTGCGTTCGTCCGATACGCAAAGGACATACACTATTCGCCCGACCTGACAGTCCGAGCACAGTCCCCTTTTTCGACACACCTTGTGTCTGTGCCCATACCTGAAATCACAACAATATAACATTTAGTATCGGTATAAAATACCAATTATCGAAAAAAACATTGATTTTATGCGTTTGAACAACCAAAAAGTGATTCTTCTTTAGGATGTTAATGGCCTCGAGAAATCAATAATCTAATTAAAATTATCATTTCTAAAAACTATTGTATAGATCCAAAATTACGGCAATGATTCTGGAAGTTCAAACTCAACCCAGTTAAAGATACTAGCGTTTCTCAACTAAGCTCATGTAAGTAGCTATAAAGTGTAAATCACAACAATGTAACATTTACAACACGGCACAAAATACCAAATTTGATTTAGAACCCGAGGGTCATACCTGGATTTGAACATCGGGAGGCGGGGTAATAGGTTTTTCTCCTTCCTGATTTATTGTATGAGGGGCTATGTTTTCCAAATATCGATTCTGTACATAAAGACAATTTGTTAAGCCTATTTACGTACATATATTTATATATATAAGTGTTTGATTGAAAAAATGATTTAAATTATGCAACTTACATATGCAGCTTCTGTCGCCTGGGAAGCCCATTCAATATTCCCATCTTCATCTTTTCTTGTGTACATCCTCAAAAAAACTTCGTCTACCGTTGGTTCACGACCCAATTCATCTTGCTGGAATATATATAAGTAAAACATACTATAAATTATGTATTTTTGAAAATGACTACATATGTTATCTAATTAACTAACTTACCATTTCTTTTTTGTATGCCAAACGAGGTTTAGCTCCACCATAATGCACTATTTGTCCACGTCCACCACAATCTGATGCCCAGTTTTGCGAGGCCCGATCGGAAATCTCCTCGAACTCCTCTGTTTGCCAATATTCCAATAATGCGGCATATTGGTCATCGTATAAAGTTTTTGGCTTTTCTTTCCTGTGGGTACGAGTGTAGTACATTTTGCCTTGAAAGAGTTCGAGATCTTTGTATCAAAAATCTTCCTAATTTGTCGATCATTAATCGGGTTCCATCGGAAGAATCTCTTCAAGTCAATGAAAGTTGGAATTACATTAGTACTGTGAACCAAAATACATATCGGACTAAAATTAAAATACATACATTAAACTCGTTGAACCACATGTTTCTCTCCCTTTTTGGAACCTTTGTGTAAGTTGGGGCTGTAGTTTTGTTAAATTCATCAATTATGCTGCCTAGTTTAGCGGTCGCTTCTTTATTAAACTCTCCAAACCTGAATTTGAGAAAAATATCGATTAATCAACAACTAATCCGACAAAATAGAGTAAAATTAATTAAAAAAAAAAACACGCCATACTCGCTTTCGATAGTAGGATATATGAATAACCTACTATCAACGGCAGGACCGGCATCATCAACATTTGGCTGCATATTTGGGACTCTCGATCTTGCACGATCAGAACGCGATGCAAATGAACCATGTCCAACACTAGGAACAATACTAGGACTAGCATCATCATCATGATCCGGCGAATATCCAGGGCTATATGGAGTGAAAAATGCTGGAGGGACACGCGACGACTCCGCTTGGGGCTCGGGTATACCCCTACCCTATCTCTACGATCCATATCTCCGCTACTAGCTCTGGACCGACGTGACATCTGCATTTAAGAATAATTTGTTAAAATATATGGCAATTAATAACATAATATAATGACAATTAAAATGCAATAAAAACAACTCACAATAAAGAAATTCATACATATCCTTCTTATCGAATAACATGCAAATTAAATATTATAGTGAACCAAGTTAATTTAATATCCGATTTAAAACAAACAATCCGTGCTCTTGAGCAAACAAACTAAAGCAACGATGCAAATTTTTTTTAGTGATCTTCGTCATTCGTTTCATCTTCATGTTGTCCTGAATGCAATGCTTCCTCTTCTTCTTCGTCTTATGTATCTTCGGTTTCATATTCTCCTTCATCATCATCATCATATAACGTACAATATAAACAAGCTTATATTGCACGAAAAATTTAAAGGAAAGAAATCTTCATTACCTCTCGAAGGGATACATCCACCTATATTGAACGGGGCTGCACATTTGTGCCTCATACGGCAAGTGAACTGTCAAATGTTCCATTGAGTCGAAGAAACCACATGGAAATACCCGTTCCAACTTACACAAAATAACAGAGATGTTTTGTTCTAGTTCACGCAATTTTTCAGCGTGCAATTCTGTTGAGCACAAGTCTTTGAAAAATAGACTTAATTCGGATAAAGGAGACCACACGTTAGGCGGCAGCATACTGAAGGCAGTTGGAAGCAGTCGTTGCATAAATACGTGACAATCATGACTTTTCATCCCATGTAATTTCAAATTTTTATTGTCTACGCATCTGGACATGTTCGAAGCATAACCATCCGGCATCTTTACATTTCCAATCCAATTTAAATATCTCGTTTCTCATCAACGGAGAAAGAATAACTAGCCTTTGGTTTTACGACTTTTCCGTCAAGCCTATGTTGTAAATGAAGTTATGGTCTCCTAAAATGTAATTCCAAATCTTTTCTTGCTTGATCATTATCCTTTGTCTTTCCTTTAATGTCCATGACGGTGTTGAATACATTGTCAAACACATTTTTTTCAATGTGCATGACATCCAAGTTGTGACGAACCAAGTTGTCCTTCCAATAAGGCAACTCCCAAAATATCTCTTCTTGGTCCAGTGATGTGTCACACCGTACCCTGCTATTCTGTTGTCCGTTGGATCCAACTCCTTAATGCTTGGCAGATGTTCAACCCTTGCCCACTCTTGATGGCCATCCAATCTCGGAGGTGCATGCGACGTTTCCTTTTTTCCAGCTTTGAACCCATCCCGGGAATTCCTAAAGGGGTGATTATGTGGTAGAAAATGACGATGACAATCAAACCATGTGATCTTTTTGCCGTACTGAAGATAAAAAGCCTTTGAGTTCTCCATGCAATTTGGACAAGCAAAACGACCACACGTCATCCATCCCGATAACATTACCGTAAACGGGAAAATCATTGATAGTCCACATGAGCGCAGCTCTCAATTGGAAGTTCTCCTTTTTCGAAACATCCCATGTTTCCACACCTTGTTCCCACAACTCATTCAATTCATCAATAAGAGGCCGCAAATAAACATATATTATGTCCTTCGGATTTTTGGGTCCGGGAATTATACAAGTTAAGAACATGTATGGTGTTGTCATACACAGCTCAAGTGGCAGATTATAAGGAGTTACAATAACCGGCCAACACGAATATGGATCACCAGAATTAAACAGATTAAACACGTCCGTCCTAATCGGACATTTCTTGGTTCTGCTGCGAAATCAGGATGTGCTCGGTCAAAATTCTTCCATGCTTTTCCATCGGATGGATGACACAAAACACCTTCCTCTCTTCCAATCTCAGAGTGCCACCGCATATGAGGTGCCGACTTTTGTGAAGCATACAACCGTTTTAATCGGGGAATCAACGGCAAATAATGCATTCTTTTCCTTGGAACAGATTTTTTATTTTTACCGCTCTTAAAACGATCTTGATCACAAAATTTACACTTTGTTCGATCCGCATCTTCTTTATAATACAACATACACCTATTTATGCAACAATCTATTTTGATTGAACTTAATCCAAGCTTTGAGATCAATTTCTTCGCTTTGTAAAAACTCTCGGGAACACAATTATCTTTTGGAACCGAATTTTTTATTAGGTTCGACATTCGATCATAGCATGATTGTGACATGTTGTAGTCTGCTTTAATTGTCATCATTTGTAGGGATAAGGACAAGTCACTTTGAGTTTAACACCCTTCCCACAAAGGTCGTTGAGCAGCCAAAAGCAAGTCATAGAAATGTTGCGCTTCAGCGTTAGGATGATCATGAGTTACTTCGATATTTTGCACAACATCCCCCATAGCATCATGTACAAGATTTTCGTACGGATTGTAACTCTCACCATGAGTTGCCTGGAAATATTGACCGCTACTTGAACCAGCGTTGATATTATCAATAGGTGGATGGACTTCACCGTGTGAAGTCCAATACCAGTAGTCGGACTTGAATCCCCAACGACATAAATGTACAACTATGACCTCATATTTTTTGTAGTATCTATTTTTACACTTCGAACACGGGCACTTAACTTCATTCTGTGATGCAAATTCAGGATGCGACTTAACATAAGTGATGAACTCATATACTTTACTCGCATACTCATCCTTAAGAGATCTATTGCGTGGATCAACTCTATCGTACATCCAACTTCGTTGTAGACGAATATCCATATTGTTCGATAGTGCTAAAAATTCTAGGAAACGTACATCATATATATGATAGAAGATTCAGAATACATACGTAAAATAAATTTTACATGTAAAGAAAAATATATAATTCTAAATTATAAATAAAAGCATCATGTATTTCCATGCACAAAAAGGCTTCACATATAATGCTTACTAGTCTAGATTAATTTGCTTTCAGGTCCCATATATATCAAGAAAAATCTTCAGATTCACAAGTTAATTTATTCAGGAAGAATTCTAGAATAAGAAAAATGTAACCATATTATAATGCGTAACAAATTTACAAAAACTGAGACAGGAATTAAGAAAAAGCAACCAGTGCATATTGGAGTTTAATTAATTCGGACTATAAAATCTCAGTTAGGCTCAATTAAATTTTCAACAACAATATATATATAAAAGTGAAGTTCTATAGATTTTTTGATGTTGATATTGAATCAACAAACGTTTTTTATCTTCACAGTCTTCCCCACCCTTAGTCTTGAATCGCATTCTCATTGTATAAAGAATTTAGTAGTCGCCGAGCTAGGACTATTTGTTTTGTTTAATTTTTCATTGAGACGGTTTAGTTCCTATGTTATTTCACTCAAATACTTTAATAGGGTCAAATAAGTAATCTTGTTTGGGAGGAACCAACGTGCCTTTATAAGTTCTTTAAAATGTTTGCTTTATGTATTTTCCACATTCAGAATGTAATACTTTCTATAGGAAGGAGGAGCAAATTCCAGTTTACATAGATCCCACCGAAATTGAATATTTATTCACAGAATATTTATTCCCACCGAAATTGAATCAGTGGAAATATTTCACCTTTTATTATCATTTTCAACACACCCAAGATCCAAATTCTCTCCTCAATGTACACATCAGCCAGCTCAATGTAAAAAATTTATGTTTACAAATTCTCTAACTTTTTCTGTCAGCAGACTAAGCTGATCAAGAATTGTAAGTAGACTAAGCTGATCTTGCACAAAGCTTTGAACAGCAGAGTTGACCACTCTTCTGATTTTACTTAGCTGATTTTATCAAAATCAGAGTTCTAAATTTACTAACTTGCAGCGGATTTATCTAGTGTTTTTCACAAGTTGTTTTCTTAACTTAGAAAAAGTTTTATCCCCAGTTTTGCAAACTCCTTTTAAAACTTTTCAATAGTTAACTTTTACGTGTTCAAATATGCTCTTTGAAAATATGCAGAAAATAATGCAAGTATAAACACAAAGGATTTTTAGTGGTTATATGGATAGAAATCATTTAGTCCACTCTTCCAAGTCACTTAGATCTTGGGTTATTGTTGGATGAAGATGAAGACTTAAAAGTGAATGGAGGTTTTGATGATTTCCAAAAGTCATCAGCTAAGTATGGAAGCTTAGTACAAACCTTAGAAGATATTTGACCAAGGAAGAATTTACTTCAGAGAAGTCAAATATGGTCCAGAAGACTACTGATCTGTTGTTGAAGAAAGGAATCAGACTGGTGGATTTTCAGCCGACTCAAATCAGATTAGTTCAAGTTTGGGATTAGCCGAGTGTGCATCAGACGAGTGATTTCGATCAGTAGAGTTGAAGTGGATCAGAAGTTATTGCAACGGTAATAAATGCACTTGGAGTAATAAATGCTGAAGAGGAAGGGTATTTATGACAAATGATTGAAGAGAAACCTCGTATCAGCTTGGTGCATTTAATGCGGACTGACAGAAGGTACAGCAGAGTGTACAGTGTTCAGTCGCAGGTAGCCGTTTCTGCAGAAGGGACCAGTACTCGAGGATTTGAACACCTGTCGATCTCTCAACGGTCAGATTTTCAAATCTCAAGTATAAATAGTTCAGTTCAAGAGTTGAAGAAGAAGATACAACACAACTGAGATTAAAATCGAAGCAGAATTCTTCTAAGTCTCAACTTCAAGAACAAAACACTCATCAGCCGAGTCATTTGTTGACGAAGCAGAATAGAGAGAAAACAAAATATACATATAAATCTGAGTGATTTTGTGAGGAAAGTGTTGTGAGAAGTAGATATCCATCTAAGTGAGTGATATTACTTCAGAGAGTAGGAGTTTCTTTGTGATTTCCTATTGCGCACTTGTGGCCTTTTCATTTTTTGATAGGCGCAAGCATTTTATACTGTAAACTGTGTGTTTATAGTATAACCCAAGATCTAAGTGACTTGGAAGAGTGGACTAAAGGATTTCTATCCATATAACCACTATAAAAATCCTTTGTGTTTATATTTGCATTATTTCTTGCATATTTTCAAAGAGCATACTTTAACACGAAAAGCTTAACTGTTAAAAAGTTCTAAAGGAGTTTGCAAAACTGGGGATAAAACTTTTTCTAAGTTAAGAAAACTACTTGTGAAAAACACTAGGAAAATCTGCTGCAAGTTAGTAAATTTAAAACTCTGATTTTGATAAAATCAGCTAAGTAAAATCAGAAGAGTGGTCAACTCTGCTGTTCAAAGCTTTGTGCGAGATCACCTTAGTCAACTTACAATTCCTTATCAGCTTAGTCTGCTGACAGAAAAGTTAGAGATTTTGAAAGATAAATTTTTAAAGGTCTATTCACCCCCCCCCCCCTCGTGACCTCATCTGACCACTTGGGACCAACAAGTGGTATCAGAGCAGGTGGTTCATCTGAATCATTTGCCTGATCAACGAGCTTGATCCTAGAGTGTTTTTCAAAAGTTTTCAAAGAGCATCTTTTTGAAAATAAAATTTTTTGAAAAATGGATTGTATCAGCCTTGTTCCCCACGTAGGCGGTATGAGCTTTGAGGACTGGAAAATACGCATAGAAATTTTCCTTGCTGCTTATAATGATAATATGTACACGTGCATAACTCAAGGTCTTATAAGAGTTACCAAGACAATCAAAATTGATGGCCAAGATACGGTCGTTGATAAAGAACGTTCAGAGATGTCACCTGATGAAATCAAGTTGAAGAATCTTGACAAAGTTGGAATCTTCATCATGACAAAAGCCCTAGACAATGAAAGGTTTGACAAGGTCAAACACTGTAAAACATCTAAGGAGATGTGGGATAAAGTCCGTGACATGAGCGAAGGGAATGACTCAATTAAAGAGCACAATCTGAGCGTAGCCCTGGAGAAGTTTGAAAACTTCAAGATGAAACCTGGAGAAACCATTGACTAGATGGATACAAGGTTTACAAAGGTGTTGAACAATGTACTAAAGTTGGGAAAGACGTTTACTGATAAGGAGATCACCGTCAAAGTCTTAAAGGCGCTGCCACCCAAGTTCAACATGAAGATCACAGCTATGGAAGAATCAAGGGATCTGGGGAAGATCTCACTGACGGAGCTGTTTTCTGTACTCAAGGCATACGAGTATAAATGCCAAGAATGGGTATAGAAGAGACCTCAACTTCTGGCCCCACTGCTGCCCTGGTCGTTGCAGAAAGATCTAGAAGATCAGTCGGGAATATAAGAGATGTGGACTCATCTGATGAGACCACAGTGCTGAGCAAAAAGGAGTACACTGCTGGCGATGTTGCTTTGTTATTGAACGGGTTCAAAAAGTTCTACAAGAGAAAAATGAAGAACAAATATAACAATGCTTCTACTTCTAAACCTACCTCTTATTCTCATGATAGTAAGGATGATTATAAATCCAAAATGATGTGCTGTAATTGCAGGAAATTGGGACATTTCATCAAGGACTGCCCATATCCTAAAGCTGAGAAGTATACTGAGGAGGAAAAGAAACAAAGGAAAGAGAGGAGACACCAGAAACGCAAAGTGCTGTTGGCTGAAGCTGAAAAGATAGCAGCCATCTATTCGTCTAACTCAGAATCAGGGACGTCAAGTGATGACTCTGCTGAAGAAGAGACACCTGCACTGCTCTGTCTCATGGCCAAAGAATCAGATGATTCTGACACTGAGGTAACTCTCACTGAAAATGAAGTTGAGCTATTTAGCTCATTTGAGCAAATGATGAAAAACAACACAAATGTTGTTAATGAATTTGCAAAGCTTAAGGAAGAGATGATCATGCTGAAAAAGCAAAATGCTAAACTGAAACTTAGTGTTGAAAAACAACAAGATTCAGCTAAGTATAAAAAGCTTTCGCATGAATGTGAATCTCTGAGAGCAGAATGTGAAGTTTACAAAGGAAAAATCATGGAACTTGAAGCGATAATATCCCTACATGATAAGTCGTCTGTTGCATCAGTAAATACATCTAATGAACAGAGAACGCCTTTAGTAAAAGAGAATTTAGAACTGAACAAAACTGAGAAATTCATATCTGCTGATAACAGTAATGTTATTTTATATGTTCAGACTGCTAAACCTACTTCACTTGAGAATGAGAAAAAGGAGAAGAAATCTCCTAAGGCTAAAAAGGGTAAAAAGCCTGAAAATGAAAAACAGACTGGTAAAACCAAACAGCAGAGTAGTCCTAAGAAGTCTGCTGATAAGAGTAAAACCAATCAGACTAGTAAAACTAAGTCGTTTGTTAAAGAGCAAGTAAAGAGCAGACCTAAAAAGCAAAGAAATTATAACAATGATGCTTGGTATGGAAATGAGTCTTATTATGTGCAACCTGCTTATTCATCTTATTATGCTGCACCTCATTATCCACCTTATTATGCTGCATATCCTGCTCATCATCCAATGCACGCTTACCCTGCTTATCATGCATCTTACCCTGCTTATGAGCATTATTCACATCATAATGATTATCAACATAATATGCCTGCTGATTATGGTGAAGATAAAGTTGCTCATGCTCCTGCTAAAACTCAAAAGCCCAAGAAGCCTAAGACTTCAACATCTTGGGTTGTCAAAGGTGACACTAATCCACCAGGACCCTCTCAATAAAGGGTACCTAAAACAATTTTGTTTTGTTTTGTAGGTTAGGATTATGAGTAGGAGTAAAGTAGAAAAGAAATGGTACTTGGACAGTGGATGTTCAAGGCACATGTGTGGAGACATACATGAACTGGCAGATGTTGTTGCTGTGAATGGTCCAGGAGTCACTTTTGGAGACAGCAAAGAAGGCAAGGTTGTTTCGGTTGTAAAGCTAATCAAAGGAAACATAGAGATATATGGCGTCTCTTATGTTAATGGCCTGAAGTACAATCTGCTGAGAATAAGTCAATTTTGTGACAAGGGATTTTCTGTAATGTTTTCATCAGATAAGTGCTATGTTGAACAAGTTGGAAATAAGAAGGTTATTTTTTCTGGAAGAAGACAGGGAAATATCTATGTAGTCGACTGGAATTATGTGGACAAGAATTCTAATGTTTGTTTGGTGGCTTCTACACCAAGTGAAATCAGTTGGCTGTGGCACAAAAGAATGAATCATCTTAATTTCAAGACCATAAACAGATTGATAAAGAATGATTTGGTAGAAGGAATTCCAAAGACAGTCATGAGCAAAGATAAGCTTTGTGACGCATGTCAGAAGGGTAAACAAGTGAAGTCCACTTTCAAAAGCAAGAAGTACTGCCTAGCTGTTGTGGATGATTTTTCAAGATTTACTTGGGTGATTTTCATGAAGAAGAAAAGTGAAACCAAGGAACATCTTACTAATCTGATGGAACTGATCCAGTATGAAAAGAGTCAAAGAATATTGAAGACAGATCAGATAGAGGGACTGAATTTACAAACTCTATTGTTGAAGAGTATTGTAACTCCAGAGGAATCAATCATGAGTACTCTGCTGCCAGAACCCCTCAACAAAATGGAGTTGCTGAAAGGAGAAACAGAACTCTAAAGGAAGCTACCAGGACAATGATAGCTGAAGCAAAGCTGCCCCATAGATTCTGGACAGAAGTCACAAATACAGCATGTTATACCCAGAATAGATGTATGATCAACAAAAGTCAAAACAAGACACCTTATGAGCTATTGAACAACAGAAAGCCTAATTTACATTATCTTAGGATTTTTGGTTGTAAATGTAATGTTTTGAATAATGGGAAAAATCACTTTACTGCATTTGCAGAAAAGGCTGATGAAGCTGTTTTTGTAGGTTACTCTACTGTTAGTAAAGCTTAGGATTTTTTGCACTTTGCACCCCCGAAACATGGGAAATAGGCACTTTGCACCCCCCGGAATTTAGATTTAGCACTTTGCACCCGTGAAATATGAAAAATGCAGCACTTTGCACCCTCTTTTATTTTTAGGCAAAAACTCATGGGTAAAATTGGTAATTCAATTATAAATATTTGGCACTTTGCACCCCCAAAATAAAATTAGCACTTAACACCCTCGAATTAAGAATAAATCAGCAACTTGCACCCTCAAAACACAATAAATGGGCATTTTGCACCCCGAAACACAAGAAACACAATATTAACACTTAACACCCTGAAAAAAAAAAAAAAAAACTCAAACCCGTCGTTTTATCCGGCAAGGTTGACCATCGGGGTGAAAAAAATCTAAGAAAAAATAGATAATTCATTTTTTTTCCTTAAATTTTGTAAAATACAATTATAAATACTAGAATACTCATTTCTCTCTCCATCTTTCTTTTCATCAATATACATATCCATAAATAACTAAATAAAGTACAAGTATTATATGTTCAGTATGAGGCAACATGGTCTCCAAAATCTATGTTCAACATTATTTGGGAATGCAGTTCATGAATTAGACAATGGATTTTGTTATCTATTTATTTTGAACTTCTAGGAGTGTATTTTGAACATCAAGTTCGTATTTGATATTTTGAAGTAGACAATGGGTCTTTGAGAAGTTTACTTGTACTTTATTTAGTAATTTATGGATATGTATATTGATGAAAAGAAAGATGGGGAGATAAATGAATATTATAGTATTTAAAATCGTATTTTACAAAATTTAAGGAAAAAAATGAATTATCTATTTTGCCTTAGATTTTTTTCACCCCGATGGTCAACTTTGACAGATAAAATAAGGGGTTTGAGTTTTTTTTTTATTAGAGAGTGTTAAGTGTTAATTTTGTGTTTTGGGGGGTGTAAGTTGTTGATTTGTTCTTAATTCTAGGGTGTTAAGTGCTAATTTTGTTTTGGGTGATTATACAGTATTTCGTTCGTATTCAATAAGGAAAGTCGAGCAAAAACAATAAGTGTATTGAGTGCGCAAATCTTATATATTACTATCGAAGATTGAATACAGATTACAAAACGGGTCTACTCGAACGTTAATGGATGTCGCACAAACTAGGAAAGTAAATACAAATAATAAACAAGCTTTGGCCTATTCCGAACAGTGGGTCCGAGCAGAGGGTATTCCTTGGAAGTTGTGCCGTCGTTGATGTCATAAATGCGCTGCGTATTTATAGGAACAGTAATGATCTAGCTGGACCGTCTGTAGGAGAACGCTTCTCGGCCAGCTGTATAAAGCTGTGGGTCGGCCCCACAGTAATCCCGAGGAGAAGGGTAGGTCGGAAAGTAGAATCTCGTACTACCGTTCTGGCTTGATCGGAAAACCATGTTCTTCAGGTCGGAGAGTACCATTCTGGTCGGGATCGAGGTCGACCTCGAGCAGAAGGTATTTCCTAAAGTGGCGTATGCGAAATACCCCTCATCAATACTCCCCCACTTCTCGAGCGTAAGTGAAGTTGAAGCTCGGAGAAGTAAAAACAGCAACACGGCGAAAGACTTTAATTTCTTGATGTTTAGGATGTGCCTCGTTAAAAACCTAATCCGGAAAAACCCAGTGGGACAAAATCCGAGCTAGGGAAAAAGAGTGCATATTTTCTTCGGAGAAGTCTCAAAATACCGAATCGCCCCAATAGTAGAAGGTTAAAGTTCTTTGGCCTGGGAGATTTACCTTGATGATTCACGATATTTGAAGTTCGGAAAGATAAATAACAGAGAATAAGCCTCGAACAGTCTTGGGTCGGACATGCCTCGTTAAACACCTTACTCGGAAAAACCCAGTGGGATAAAAACCGAGCGAAGGGAAAAAGAGTGCATATCCTCGGGCAGTAATGTAGTTGATCTTACCCTGCTGACTCGAAAATACTCATTTCTGAAACTTGGTGGATCATAATTGCTATTAACGAAAAGATAATCTCCAATTTTACTGAGTGGGAGCTTAACCGTCGCGGTTACTCGGGGTTGAATTTGCAATTTACCCTTTTAACCTTTATATATATACGTTGACTTGAAAAAGACGAGTACGTCTTTCATATTTATTACAGATCGGAGCCTTTAGATCGAGAAAAGAGTATCCCTTTTTCCAATCGACTGTAGCAACAAATTTTTTCCGTCATGTCTACTTCCGAAAATCCAGAAACTCAAACTAACAATCCTACACGATCGGATTCCGGCCTAGGATCCACAGGCGAACTCATTAATGACTACAAAAACAACGAAAACTCCTCTGAAGGGACGCAGCAAATCATCGACCAACTAGAGCATGCTTTGGGGCCAAACGCTGAAGAGGGAACATCCGGTCAACAGGACTCCGAGCACGGTGGTGATGCGGAACAAAATGCAGAGCCCGACAGCGAGGAGGGCGGAGACGGAGAAAAAGCTGACTCCGACAATGAGAATAGCTTGACTGTACCATTTAGCGAGCATGAGATAATGAGATATCAAATCAGAGGCGGGTGCAGTGTAAGAATCCTCGACCTAACCGGCGTTACAAAGAAGTCCAAAGCCATAGGTCGAGCACAGAAGACCGAGAAACGGGTCGATGAAATCTCAAGTGCGTATGATCCGAAAGAGGATGAAGCAAACCTCCAAGCTGCGATAGGTAAATTCCTCCCCGAGGGATACTCACTAGTCATTCCGACCCCCTCTCAAAGAGTGAATAAGCCCCCAGCAGGATGTCAAGCTTTCTATGCTAAACAATTTGACTATGGGTTGCGCATTCCTTTCGCCCCATTACTCGAGCAGGTTTTAGACGCATTCTCCCTGGCTCCCGCACAGATCCTTCCCAACTCGATTGGGTATTTGATAGCTTTCAGCGTTTTGATGAAGGCCAAGAACCAAGCTGCTAATTTCCGACGTTTTTGACAATTTTTCAAGTTCAGTACTTCCTCGGCCTCGAACGCTGGGTTTGTGTATTTCTCCCAGCGTTCGAATCATTCGGTCTTATCGACCATAACTTCTAGCAATTCTCTCGACTGGAAGAAACAGTTCTTCTTCATCAAAGGACCTGACGTACCGGCTTCCGAGGGAAGCTCGGAGATGGTTCCACACAAATGGCCAGGTGAGCGAGACTGGGTGTACGGGAAACGATAATTGCTAGGCCAGCTTGCGAAGGTTATTCCAGACGATCTTGTTAAAGAGATGCGTTCCGATCTGTATCAGTCGGCTTTCCTTGTTCTGGAGCCTGTTCTTCGAAAAGCTGGACTCAGCCGAGCTACCTATCGACTAGCAGATGTTGATGACCCTTGAACATTGAGTAAGGATAATAATCTTTCCCGAGTGACCGTGATGGTATGCTATTCTGAGGATTTTGTTATCATTTCTCAATTTTTATCTTGTCAGGTACAATGGTGGAGCAATACCAAGCTTCCATAGTCGGTAAAACTGTAGCATCTACCTCGAGAAGGACGCCCGGTCAGTCGAGGAGACAAACTAGACCGGAGCCTAGAACTGTCGTCCCTCCTCGGGGAAGCTCGGCTCAAACTGACCAGATCGGAAACGAAGGGGAGCCCGAGAATGCTGAGCCGATCCAAATGGTACCACCTCCTCACCAAGCTGGTCCTTCTTCTTCTTCTGGCTTAGGATACAGCATGTTTACCATGAAGAAGCTCAAAGGGACAGAGATCTACAATCGGCGAGCTCGGGAAGATCTCGAGGGACCCCCCGAGGCTAAAAGGAGGACCGGATTGTGGGGTCGACACCGAACACCCCTTTCTTCCCGTTCTGGTCGAAGTAGGCCTGATATGGTGGACTTCATCGAAGATCAACTTAGAGGTTCCCGAGCAGCGGGTTATCCCGAGAGGGGATCAATTTGAAGTGACCGCGGCCCAAACGGCGAGAATGAGCACGACAAGGCGATCAAGATTTTCATGGCGGGGAGATTTGCCGAGGACCAAGAGGAGCTTCTTGGCCATTGCGACCTTGACGTATTAGGCCAATTCTCCAAAGCATATCACACGGTAAATCCCTTTATATTTGTAGTAACTGTTTGAGTCTTGGAACAAAATACTAACACCCCGTTCTTGCAGATCGGGGACTGCTTTCTTACTGAGGTGAATCGTACCTCAATGTTAGAAGAGGAGTCCGATCGGGTCCATATCGCTTATAGGGACTTACTCAAGGAAGAGTCCCAACTGCGCAATCAATTTATCTCCGTCCAACAAGAATTGGAGTCCATGAAAGCCAAGTATACCCCGGCCGTCGAGGAAGACTTGGTGAAGGTCGTGGAAGAGAAGAGCTTGCTCGAGGAGAAGGTTAAGAAACTTGAAGAGGAGCTCGCACAAACTAAGGCTGATTCCGAGTTATCTTATCAGCGTGGCAAAGAAGACTCTCGCCTAAGCTCGATAAGAGAATTTTTAGAGTCTCTCGCGTTGGATGCTATAGCTCGGAAAAGAGTGGACCAGATTCTTCAGACCACTTTCTACAAGGGCGTTCGACAATTGGTCTCCGCGAAAGTTATCCCCGACCAGCTAAATAAATATCTAGAACATATGGATATCTTCAAGAACATGGACGGAGAGAACTATCGAGTCTCATCCTCGAGCTCCACAGATTGGGAAAACCATGAGTTCGCTCCCTTCGTGAGAGAGTTCGGGGTTCCAATGCCCAATCCCGATTTGTTAGACTTGGAGACGTCCAGTACGAGCTCGAGTTCAGATAGTTCCGATGAGGAAAATAACCAAGACGGTTCCGGAGAGGAAGATCGAGATTCTTCTGATGATGGAGATGATCGAGAAGCTTCTGGAGATAATGACGTCGACGTCGGGGGTGACTCCGAGGGTGAGGGCCAAGAGGAGCAGTCAAACCCTTAAGACTTCTTGTAATAGATTGTAGGACTCTTTATCATATGTACTGTAATTATCTCGACCATTTATAAAATCTCTTTTTCTGTTTAAGTTCTCTGAGTTCGCTCATCAGTAATTTATTATACTGCTCAACTAGACAAAAGTCTTTGTGTGCCATAAGGTTCATAAAAAGAACGTCGATATCGAGCATTTTCGTGCATGTGAATCACTTAGTAGGCACGGTATCAAAACAATCGACCTTTTTAATAGGGCACGAAAATCTTGAAATTCGCGACTGTTGGGCTCCCAAAAAGGCAACGTTCCTTTTTCTTATAAATAGAGGGCAGTTTAAGATTTGTATCACTGAAATTATAATTCTCTCTTCGTCGGAGCTAATTGATCGATAAAATAAACCGATCTCTCTTCTCCACTAGAAATATACAGATCATGGAAGGCCTGGTGAACTCCAAGATTGACCCGAGGTTGTTGCTCAAAGTCAAGAAAGAGAAATCTTCCAAGTCCAGAGTTAAAGAACCTAAGTCCTCCTCGGAAACAGGAAAGACCTCTAAGAACGACCGAGGCAAGCACAAGGTCGATTCTCCTTCGAAGGCGGTCATTGAATCAACTGGTGACCTTGGCAAAACTGCGGCCAAGCAATTATCTGGCTCCGAGAAAGGGCCGGTCATACCAATTCCGGACTCCCCCTCTCAGTCGAAAAATAGCTCCGAGGGGAACAAGAAGGTCGAGAGCCCTACTAAGCAAATCACATCTGGTGACTCTGAGCCTGCTCCCTATAAAAGACCACATGTGGACGATCTGATTCCAACCTCGGCCTTGATTCAAATTACGGGGGAAAATAGGACATTGGCTGATAGTGTTCTGGCCTTGGAGGCTAATAAGGATGTTGTGGTTGAGCCTCCCAAAAAGAAGGTCAAAATAAATGACCCTCCCGTCGATCAGAAGAAAACTCCGTCGAGTGGGAGCTCAGAACCCCAAAACTCTGTCCCCAACGTTGCTCGGACGCTTAGTGCCTTTTTTGAAGAGGTGAAATGTAAGGCCATGGCCGAACAAGAAAGGAAAAATGCGAATGAAACAGTGCGATCGAGCACAGATCTGCTTTTTCAAGTGAGTGTCCTCTCTCTCTCTCTCTTTTTTTTTTTTTTTATATTTTACTAACACAACTTCTTTTGTCCATTTAAGGTCGGACTACAGTTATTTAATCTCGGGCTGCAAGTCGAGCAAGAAACCGAGCAGCGTGCTAAGGTTATCCTCGAGCTGGAGGAAAAGAAGGTTGCACTATCAAGGTCCCTTGAAGAAGCCAAAGCCATCGAGCTGAAATTGGCCTCCGAGAAGGAGAAAGCTGTGAAGCAGAAAGAGAGCCAAGTTCACGAGGAGTTGAGCAAGGAGCTGGATAGGCTGAAGTCACTTGTCGAGCAGGAGAAGAAAAACGCCGAGCAGCGGGAGCAAGAGGCCTATCAAAAAGGTTATGAGGCCGGGTATGAGGCCCGCAATGTCGAGGTTCGCAAACTCCTGTTCGAGAAGAGTGTCTAGGGATTTCTTCTTTATGCTCGACTAAATGTTGTACTTTTAAATTTCTTTCCTTTTGTACCATGTTCTTGTTGTTGGAATAATAGACCTTTTCTCCCTTTTAATCGATGATGTTGTGAATCTCAGGAAGATATTTATTGTTCCTTTTCATATTCAAGTTGCTTTTTATCGTAGAACAATTTATACTCGAGCTAAGAGTGACCATTCAAATGGTATTATTGTAAGAACAATTTATACTCGAGTTAAGAGTGATCATTCATGTTGCATTCTTAACGCATAAACAATTTATACTCGAGTTAAGAGTGAACAATCAAGTCGCATTCTTACTGTTGGAACAATTTATACTCGAGTTAAGAGTGATCGAAATTCCAAGCACAAAGTAAAAAGGGAAAGTTTCTGCACTGCATATTTGACCAAGTCATAGTATTCCCCTTTTTTCAGCTAAGTTTCAGAGAAAGTCTGTCCAAACAGTACCTTAATCTCGGGAAGTGGAACGGTCATCCGTGATAAATGCCTTAATCTAAGCCGTTGGTTTCGTTGAATACTGACCGTCGATCAAATCTTCCTTTTAGTATAAATATGGTATTTACTCATTTGAAAATCTTTACCCTCCGCTGTCAAAAATGTTTTATCCGAGGACGAAGCTCGGATCCATCCTTCTTCCCGTTCAAGCCTTTGAAATTTGGCTTCGAACGTACATTCGATCTTTCGTGCAAGTCATAAACTTCTTTGGTATGGGCGGAATCGGAAAAAAGGAGCACCTCCTCTATCTGGGGGTCTCTGATCCCTAAAAGCGGGATCTCCCCTCGAGATGCGATTGTTCGATTAACCCTTGCTCGAGTACTTTGCGCAGGGTTAGCATTACGGATCTCGAGGGGTATACCCGAGGGTGGAAAGTTGGTCAGATAATCAAAAGGAAGTTCATCCTCAAATCACCAATTTCTTCCTTTCTATGGAGAGTGGTAATTTTGGGTTGAGCTTCCCGATCATAAAAAGATGACCGGCCGTTCAAGGTTGAGCTTTTGGATCTTACAATGAGAAATTTCAACCTTACCAATGGTTGAAATTTCAGATCTTAAAATGAGAAATTTTAACCTTGGACGCCAACCCGGGGAAGTGATCGGGCTCGTCTGGTAGCAAGAATACTGGGAAAAGTATGGAGATAATCAGAAAACCCAGATATCATTAGACGATAAACATAGACAGCTCGACTGCTTTACAAGTCCAGGGGACACTGATTTGTCAAACAAATTGTGGTGCACTCATCGGATGTTCGCCAATATTCCTGGTCAACAACATCGAAGGATGCTCGAAGATCATAGAATAGTGTACAGTAGTTGTATTAGGATTTGATTTAGTTGTAAAGACAACATTGTAATCTACTCGATGAATATCAATAAGATTGTCATTCTTGTAATTCACTGATCTTTTGTATGTTGCTCGGGAAAAATAAGAACCTATTTTTTCAAACCATATAGTTGCAACTTTACTTTTCCTTTCCATCGTCTTATTATAAGTCTTCTGCTCGTAAAGGCCAATTCGATGATGAATTAATGATCCGACGAAACTTAAATACTTGGATGAGGTTAAACTTCTAGAATATTTATTGATCGATAAACTGTCCTCAGAAAGATTATCCGATAATCGTCCAAATGAATAATATCTGAAAGCTGAGTAGTTCCCTTTAAAAATAATTGAACTTAAGAAATAATGATTCCAACTTTAGCAATTCCCCAGATAATAAGAAACTCTTGAAAAGTGTTCGGGTTTCGAGCAGAACTGCATCATCATAACATTTTGGGCATCAGTTGGAGTTAACCAAAGTTGAACTGTTTGCTTACATAATTGACCGCTATTCAGTGAGCTGGATAGTCGTGTTGGATTTTTATCGAGGGAGGGTCCTAGCAAAAGCTTTCACCCTCGGCCGATTTTCATTTTTTGAACATGATTTATCGAGGGATGGTCGTAGCAAAAGCTTTCACCCTCGGCCGATTTTCATTTTTTGAACATGATTTATCGAGGGAGGGTCATAGCAAAAGCTTTCACCCTCGGCCGATTTTCATTTTTTGAACAAATTTTATCGAGGGAGGGTCGTAGCAAAAGCTTTCACCCTCGGCCGATTTTCATTTTTTGAACATGATTTATCGAGGGAGGGTCATAGCAAAAGCTTTCACCCTCGGCCGATTTTCATTTTTTGAACAAATTTTATCGAGGGAGGGTCGTAGCAAAAGCTTTCACCCTCGGCCGATTTATGTTTTCGAACAAATTTTATCGAGGGAGGGTCATAGCAAAAGCTTTCACCCTCGGCCGATTTTCATTTTTTGAATAAATTTTATCGAGGGAGGGTCATAGCAAAAGCTTTCACCCTCGGCCGATTTAGATTTTCGAATAAATTTTATCGGGGGAGGGTCATAGCAAAAGCTTTCACCCTCGGCCGATTTAGATTTTCGAATAAATTTTATCGAGGGAGGGTCATAGCAAAAGCTTTCACCCTCGGCCGATAATATTTTTTTTATTTTTTTATTTTTTTTTTTTGTCATGGTACTCGGAATACAGTTTGAACTTAAATAGAGGATTTCATTGATCGTCCTTACAACTTTTAGGGAAAGTAAAGTTTGAGAAAACTGAAAAGTACAATAAAAGTTAAAAATGAGTGCAACTATCTTCCATAATATTTCCTCACATTAACTGCATTCCAAGTTCTTGGCAAAGCTTCACCGTTGAGGTGAGCAATTTTATAGGATCCCTTCTTCCCTACCTCCTGCACGACATAAGGGCCGTCCCAGTTTGGCTGAAGCTTTCCAACATGCTTAGATACTTCCACTTTTTTTAGGACCAAATCCCCGACTTTGAATGTTCTTATCCTGACTTTCTTGTCATAAGCTTTTTCCATGCTGGACTTAGTGGCTTGGATCTTTATGCATGCTCGGTCGCGTTTACCATCTGAGTGATCGAGATCCATCTCTCTTAGCAATTGATTCTGATCGGGGTCATAAGATTCGACCCTTGGTGAAGGAACTAATGTTTCGACCGGGATTACCGCTTCCGAACCGTATACCAAAGAAAAAGGAGTTTCTCCTGTAGCAGACTTTATGGAGGTCCTGTTCGCCCAAATTACTCCAGGAAGCTCGTCCAACCATTTGCCTTTTGCTTCAGCCAAACGTTTTTCCAATGATCGAACAATTTCCCTGTTGGTGACCTCGGTCTGCCCGTTCGCCTGGGGATGCCCGACCGAGGTGAAATTTTGCTGGATCCCAAACTTTTCGCACCACTCCAAAATTTGTTTTCCCGCAAATTGAGTTCCGTTGTCGGAGATGAGGACCCTCGGAATTCCGAACCTGCAAACAATATACTTCCATAGAAAATTTATCACCTGGAACTGAGTGATTTTTGTTAAGGCAATGCATTCGATCCATTTACTGAAGTATTCCACAGCAACTAGGACATAATTTTTTCTCGATCTTGCCGTCGGGAAAGGTCCCACAATATCGATTCCCCATTTGTCAAATGGCCAGCAGATCGGAATTGAATGCAGCTGTTCGGCGGGCTGATGAATTAGATTTGAATAGACTTGGCAATGATGGCATTTCTTGACATAGTCGATGGAATCTGAAATCATAGTAGGCCAATAATATCCAGTTCTCGAGCATTTCAAGGCTAAGGCTCGAGCACCGCAATGACTCCCCGCTTCACCTTCGTGAACTTCCTTTAAAATAAGGTCGTACTGACTTTCGTGAATGCACTTCAACAAAATTCCCGAGCTTGATCTTTTATAAAGTTTATCCTCGTTCACAACGTACATTGGAGCTCGATATTTAATTCTTCGGGCTTCATTTGTATCTTCCGGCAAAGTACCATCTCTTAGATAAGCCTTCAAAGGCTCCATCCAAGAAGACTCTTGAACATCTATCTCCATTATCTCCGAATTTGGGGTTACGTTCAAATCTATAGCCTGAGAGTTGGACATCAACCAAGTTATCACTCTTTCCTTCCGTCCATCCATCGATCCCGTAAATTTTGAAAGCAAATCCGCCCAACAGTTTTCCTCTCGAGGGATAGCTTGTATATCAAACCTTTCAAACTTTTCCGCCAGATCCTTCACCCTTTTCAAATATTTTACCATGTTAAATTCTTTCGCGTCATAAACTCCCTTCACTTGTCTATGTACGAGCTCGGAGTCGGTCAACACTGTGAGGGACTTTATGCTCGCTTTAATCGCCATTTCTAAACCTGCAATCAAAGCCTCGTACTCCGCTTCATTGTTCGTGCCTACGAAATCTAGAGTGATCGCATAACTGAGGTCCTCTCCCTCGGGACCTTGGAAATGAATTCCTGCCCCACCTCCTTCTCTGGTCGACGACCCATCAACATGCATCAACCAAATTTTCTCCTGAACATCTACCACGAGGTTTACTTCTGTAACTAATCGATCTCCCGAGCCCGCTCCTGTCGACTCTGCAATAAAACCTGCCAGAACTTGAGCTTTGATGGCTGTTCGGGGTTGGTACTCGATTTCGAACTGTCCCAGTTCCACTGCCCATTTAATCAATCTGTCGGATGTCTCTGGTTTCGACAGAACTTGCCTTAACGGTTGGTTAGTCAAAACAATAATTTTGTAAGTCTGGAAATAAGGCCTCAGTCTTCGCGCGGCCATAATTAGATCAAGTGCGAACTTCTCGATTTCCATGTAGTTCTTCTCCGCCCCTTGAAGTAACTTACTCAGATAATATACCGGTTTATGCTCGGAATCCTGAATTCTCACCAGAACAGAACTTATTGCTTCATTTGATACTGCTATGTATAAATACAAAGGTTCTCCCTCGACCGGTTTTGCCAACATTGGAGGGGAAACCAAATATCTTTTAAGCTCTTCGAAAGCTTTACTGCACTCCTCATTCCATTCGAAACCTTTCGATTTCCTCAACAACCTAAAGAAGGGCAAACTCTTGTCTGCTGATCGGGATATAAACCTATTCAAGGATATTATTTTTCCGATTAGACTCTGCACTTCAGACAACTTAGTTGGCGGTTGTAGCTCAGCTATAGCTCGGATCTTTTCTGGGTTTGCCTCAATGCCTCGTTCGTGCACCAGATAACCGAGGAATTTCCCCGACCTTACCCCGAAAGTGCATTTCGCCGGATTTAACTTCATTTTGTACTTCCTTAGGATCGCGAAACATCTGTCAAGGTGCTTTATATGATCCTCCTCGGTCATACTCTTCACAAGCATATCATCAACGTAAACTTCCATAATCTCACCGATGAGATCCTTGAACATCATATTCACGAGCCTTTGATAAGTTGCTCCTGCATTCCTTAGCCCGAACGGCATTACAATGAAGCAGTACACTCCTCGTTCGGTAATAAAGGCTGTTTTATCCTGATCTCTCTCATTCATAAATATTTGATAAAACCCTTGGAAAGCATCCATCATACTAAAGAAAATGAATCCCGCAGTCGAGTCAACCAGCATATCGATCCGTGGTAAAGGATAGGGGTTCCTTGGACACAATTTGTTCAGGTCGGTAAAATCATTACACATTCTCCATTTGTTGTCAACCTTCTCTCCCTTCGACACCAACACTACATTGCAAAGCCACTCAGTGAATGTTATTTCCCGAATCTGTTTTGCGGCCAATAATCTATCCACCTCAGCATTGATGATTTTGTCTTTTTCTCGACCGTGATTCCTCTTCTTTTGTCTAACTGGCTTTGCTTTAGGATCGATATTTAAAGAGTGAGTGATCACCCTTGGGTCGATTCCGACGATATCATCAGAACTCCAAGCAAAGACATCGGCGTTGTTTCTAAGGAATTCGATCAACATGGTCTCCATCCCTTGACTTAGCTCGGTCCCAATTCTGGTGAACTTCTCGGGAGAGCCAGGGATTAATGTTACTTGTTTATGATTTGGGGGTTGTACGCTCATATCGATCTCTTTTCCTTTTTTACTCTGCAACTTTTCACAATCTGGCAACGGGAGGTCGGATACTGAGAATACCTTTTCCTCCTCTAACTTTCTTTTCGAGGGCAATATTGGCTCGAACTGCTTCTTCATGTTTAAAGATGTGTTATAACATTCCCACGCCATGCATTGGTCGTTCCTCATTTCTCCGACCCTTGCCAAAGTGGGAAACTTGACCATCTGGTGGTAAGTTGACACGACCGCTTTGAATACATTTAAAGCCGGTTTTCCCAAAATTGCATTATAAGCAAACGGGGTACTCACGACCAAGAACTTAACCATCTTCGTAACATCTTTAGGTTTCTTACCCATAGTAGTACTCAAGAGTATGGTTCCGAGAGGAACAATTTCCGATCCACCGAACCCAATGAGCGGGGTGGATACCCGTTCCAGTCGCGGATGTTGTAGATTCATTCTGTCGAGCGCCTCAGAAGAGATTATGTTTGCCGAACTGCCATTATCGATTAACACCCTCCTAACCTCGAAGTTAGCAATTCTAAGGGTCAAGACCATCGAAAAATCGGGGTCATCTTCATTAGTATCCCAAGTCACATCACTAGGTATGTCAGCTTCGGAAAAACTAATGACTTGATTTATCGAGGGCGCTGGTCTTAAGGACATGACCTCTTTCCTGGTCGAGACACCAGTCTTTATTGACCTAGCAGTCCTTTTCCTCGCATTCCTGCTATCTCCCCCAGCTGGCCCACCAGATATCATATTTATCACCCGATTCGTCTGGTCCTCTGCTTGTTGTTGATCCTCACGGTGCTGTTCGGAGGACCTCCTAGGACTTCTGGATCGATAACGGCTGTTATGGTTCTCCTTTCTGACATATTCCTTCAACTTTCCCTGAGCAATCAGTTTTTCGATCTCTTGTTTTAACTGAAAACAATCCTCGGTGCTATGCCCCCGAGCCCTGTGGTATCTGCAATACTTATCGTGATTCAGAGTCCCCGGCCTAGGTTGAGTGATACGCCGAGCTCCAGGGACCAAATTTCTCTCCTCGAGCACCGTTAAAATCTCGTCCCTCGAGGTATTCAACCTGGTAAAGCTGCTTTTTTCATGCTCCGTCCTCGGAGCCCTCTCTGGAGATGCAGGTCGACCGTAGACATTAGATCTGTGGGTCGGAGCCTGAGGTTTATAGACCTTAAGTCTCTGCCAAACCGAGCCTCTATGCTGCGCGTTTGACCCTCCGCAGTCGCTTGGCTTCGGGATAGGGGCCCGATCAGGTTTCTTCACGATCGGGGGCCTAGGATTCTGTGCATTCTTTAACTTATTCATTTCCTCCTGGATCATGTATTTCTCAGCTATTTCCATAATCCGCTCGAAAGACTTTGGTTGCTTTCGGTAGAGGGCATTCCCGAACTGTCTATTACGGGTTAGCTCGAACATCAATGATGACAGAAATTCAATCTGTGGGGTATCAACTTTCAGAAGCTCAATACTAAATCTAGCCAGCCACTGCCTCAGTGTTTCCCCTTCCATTTGCTTCACCGTTCCCAAATGATTAGCAGTTAACCTTTGTTTCCTTTAGCTGGCAAACTGATGTTTTAATTTATCGCACAGCTCATCGAAGGAAAAAATCGAGTTCGGAGGTAGTTTTCCGAACCAATCCAAAGCAATTCCTTCGAACGTGGTGACCATAATTTTGCAGCAAAAATCCTCTGAATGCCCATATAAATTCAACACATTTATGAAACTGTTTATGTGCTCCCCAGGGTCGGAGGTTCCGTTATATCTTGGCAATCTGGTAGGGACCGTCTCCGTTCCTCGAGCCTCCCTAATTTCTTGGCAAAAAGGCGAACATCGCATAATATTCGTACTCAATTTCCTATTTCGTCCTTCAAGGAAAATGGCCCCAACCTCTTTGTCTTCAACTCCTCGAGTCCTGACATCTGCGGGTCGGGTTTCCTTAACTAGCATCTCCTTCTCTAGTTCCTTAGCAACCCTTTCTTGCACAATCTTTTCCAAGTCAGCCTCAGTCACCTTTCTGTAGGCTGGCTTTCTAGACCTCTCCGCAGCTTTGGGTTGACTTTCCCCAACCACCGAATCCTCTATGTCTTGTACGTTCCTAGAAGGTTGCCCTGATCGGACAACGGTTCTAGCTCGTGGTGGGTTGGGTCGAACATCAGATGGTTCGCCCAAAGCAGATCGACGAATACTTCCTTCCCTTGGCCGGTTGGAAATCGGACCCCGAGCAGCAGGTTGATCAACCGGGGGCTGCTGACCTGGAAGAGTTTCACGATCCGCTCTTTTCGTGTTCAAGAATTCTCTACACATAATTCCGATAATGGAACGCAAATCTGCCACCGTCGTATGAATAGGCATATCGTTTGGTGGGTCGAGCGGTGGCACCTCAGATTGGTGGGCCGCTCGGGATTGGTTACTTGGTTCGTTGTTTACTGACTGCTGAGCTCCAACAGCTTGTGAAGGCTCGCCTCGATTGTACGTGTACCTCCTAGTAGTAGGCATATTTCGATCTAACACCCGAGTAGG
The DNA here is from genome assembly GCA_034814905.1 of Penstemon davidsonii. Classification (NCBI taxonomy): domain Eukaryota; kingdom Viridiplantae; phylum Streptophyta; class Magnoliopsida; order Lamiales; family Plantaginaceae; genus Penstemon; species Penstemon davidsonii. The sequence continues at coordinate 89,636 of JAYDYQ010001451.1, read as the reverse complement.
CCCCATGGTGGGCGCCAATTGATTATACGGTATTTCGTTCGTATTCAATAAGGAAAGTCGAGCAAAAACAATAAGTGTATTGAGTGCGCAAATCTTATATATTACTATCGAAGATTGAATACAGATTACAAAATGGGTCTACTCGAACGTTACTGGATGTCGCACAAACTAGGAAAGTAAATACAAATAATAAACAAGCTTTGGCCTATTCCGAACAGTGGGTCCGAGCAGAGGGTATTCCTTGGAAGTTGTGCCGTCGTTGATGTCATAAATGCGCTGCGTATTTATAGGAACAGTAATGATCTAGCTGGACCGTCTGTAGGAGAACGCTTCTCGGCCAGCTGTATAAAGCTGTGGGTCGGCCCCACAGTAATCCCGAGGAGAAGGGTAGGTCGGAAAGTAGAATCTCGTACTACCGTTCTGGCTTGATCGGAAAACCATGTTCTTCAGGTCGGAGAGTACCATTCTGGTCGGGATCGAGGTCGACCTCGAGCAGAAGGTATTTCCTAAAGTGGCGTATGCGAAATACCCCTCATCATTGGGGGTGCAAATCACTAATTTTTCAAGTTTTGGGGGTGCAAAGTGCAAAAGATTTATAGTTGAATTACCAATTTTACCCATGAGTTTTTGCCTAAAAATAAAAGAGGGTGCAAAGTGCTGCATTTTTCATATTTCGAGGGTGCAAAGTGCTAAATCTAAGTTTCGGGGGTGCAAAGTGCCTATTTCCAATATTTCGGGGGTGCAAAGTGCAGAAAACCCTAAAGCTTACAGAGTTTTTAACAAAAGAACTTTACTTGTAGAAGAATCTATTCATCCAATGTTTGATGAACCAAATCAATCGTCTGAAAAGAATCAAAGTTCTAATTCAGAGATATCTGCTGACTTTCAGAAATTGAGTATGGAAAGAAAAGAAGAATATGTTCCCATCATACTATCTGATTTAAACCAAGCTGGTAACTCAAGTGCTGTTCAAAATCAGTCTGCTGATTGTCTAACAGAGGAGTTGCAAACAGCTGACAGACCAGAGCCTGTTCAACAGACTACTACTGAGACTCCAACAGTAGTGTTGCATGATCAATCAAGAGGACAACATCCAGATTTGCAACCTAATCTCAGTTGGCTCAGAGATCACCCACCTGACTTAGTGATTGGTGATCCATTGGATAGAGTGAGAACTAGAAGGTCAACTTGTTGGGAATGCCCCGGTTGTCAAAACAACGAGAGTGCGGAATTTAAAATTTTTCCGAGGCACCCCAGCAGACCCAAGATTTATTTTCCACCTTATGTATGCGAAAAGGTTGAATCAGACAAATCTACAATAGATTAAAAGATAGAGATATGCGATATACCTCACTGCAGGCAAGGTGGCGTCAATCTCCGGCTTTGCTGATTCACAACAAGTGATCCAATTGTCTCACCTCCAGAGTGTATCCACACCAATTGGATGGTAGCAACACCTTCTATTCACAGGCTACGAACTAGAGATAGAAGGCTGTCAATGGAGGAAGAACAGATCTAGATTCAGATCTAGATCCAGCAATGGAAGAACAGAGAGAGTGGGGGGCGGCGGCACTGAAAGGGGGCGGCTAGGGTGTAGGGGGCGGCTAGGGTTTAATTTTCAGCTCTTTAAAGTGTTAACAATTAAGCATATGGAAGAGTTGTGAGGAGATATCTATTTATAAGAGAAGAAACTTTCTCTTTGTAGATATCTCTTAAAGATCTCTTCCTTATCTCATAAAGAAATAAGATATATCATATATCTTCTTAGATCCTCCCTGTCATACATGAACACAAACTCTCCTTCTTATCCTTAGCCATAACATCGCCCCACCCATGTCTTGCAAGACTTCTTCTGGGCTTTTAATTAAAGGCCCATGTCTTGCAACTTAATTTAATTAACCATTAATTAAATCAGCCCAATTAATCCAATTAATTATTCTCTCTCAATTAATTAACACTTTAATTAATATTTAATTAATTAGACCATCTAATTAATTATCCTTCTCTTTGAATTAACACTTTAATTCATTTGATTGATTTAACTACCTTAAATCAAATATTTCCTTCTTTGACTGTCACTGTCCAATTGTATTGTGTGTGACCCTCTAGGTTCACCATCAATTGGCAGCAGGCCCACGAACCCTTCGTGATTTAATTTATAAGCAATTAAATGCTCCGATCAATTAAACCCTTTTAATTGACCACTCCAGAATTAATCTCCCTTATTAATTCAGGAGTACCTACACTTCATGGTCGATGTCTAGCCACAAGCCCATGAAGCCCAACTTCAGGTGAATTGATATTTGTGAACCTCACCTCTTATAACTGCCATGTACATACGGTCCTTCTATCGACTTAATTTCCCGATTGAGACCTAGGGTGTGTGAATTGATCGGCACCTCTAATTATCTCAATAACTATACTTTCTAATTCGGGATAATGATCCAGTGTGACTGCTAAATTTGGAAACCCCTTTCCAAATCCGTCACCGACCGTGGCCACGGGTTTCTCGGATCTATTATCTAAGAATCGTATAGGAAATTCTCTCATCCATTATGATGAGTCGGTAGATTCCATCTTGGTACTAACCACTCGCGTACACAACTATAAGCACCCAACTTAGGCACATTATGGTCAGGCTACGTGACCAGTACCTAAATCTAAGTACATATACCTATGCACCGAATTCGCCCTAGCACCTCAAGTCTAAGGACTAAATCGTACACTATTATAAGTCTTGAGAAACGTCCCATCACCGATATGCGTCATGCGCTTCCACAATGGGTTTCTCTGTTCGGGTCGTTCGATGCGTTCGATCCCCTATCGAACCACCTACTTATATGCACTGACATCGAATGTCTTGTTCATGAAACTCTACAAATTCACTTCATGTGAATCATGCATATTCATACAAGTCTTGGCGATTCCTTCGACACCCCGTCTCGTTCGGAATCTATGACTTGGAACGTGTTTTAAGATCACGACCTTAGAGACTGTTTCATGATTGCACTCAATACCGAAGTGAATCGTCCCATAGTCGAATGTGATCTAAGGATTTCATCCAATCGCTTAAATGTATTCGCGAGAGATGAATATGGCCATTGTTTATTCTATACAGTTATAAATGAACGTGCGTACTATTCATAGAAATCAAAGATTGTTTATTACAGAATAGTCCTGTTACAAGCTAAAGAGAATTGGCTTGCTGGGCACTATCCTATCAATCTCCCACTTGCCCTGAAGCCATTCACAAACATTTCTAAGACCCATCTTTACAAGATGTCCCTCGAACGCTTTTTGCGAAAGTGGCTTCGTTAGTGGGTCAGCTATGTTGTCTTCTGAGTTGACACGATCCACGTGTATGTCTCCTCTACCAATGATCTCCCTGATCACATGGTATTTCCTCATTACGTGTTTAGATTGGTGGTGTGATCTCGGCTCCTTCGCTTGAGCTATCGCCCCGTTGTTGTCACAGAAGACTACGACAGGCTCTGCAATGCTAGGAACTACATCCAACTCTTGGATGAAGTTTCTCATCCAAACACTCTCTTTTGCTGCATCCGATGCTGCAATATATTCTGCTTCATTGGTTGAGTCGGCAGTGGTGGATTGCTTGGAACTTTTCCAACTCACCGCTGCGCCATTGAGGCGGAATATGTATCCAGAATTGGATTTGTAATCATCCACGTCAGACTGGAAACTTGAATCAGTGAATCCTTCAAGTTTCAATTCTCCACTACCACCGTAGACCAAAAACATATCCTTAGTCCTTCGCAAGTACTTAAGGATTGCTTTAACGGCAGTCCAGTGCTCTTCGCCTGGATTTGACTGATAGCGGCTCGTTACACTAAGAGCGTGTGCTACGTCTGGTCTAGTACACAACATCGCATACATTATGCTCCCTATAGCAGAGGCATAAGGTATGAGAGACATTCTCTTCTTTTCTTCGTCAGTTGTAGGGCACATTGACTTGGAAAGAGAGATTCCATGTCTCATTGGAAGCAATCCTCTCTTGGATTCTTCCATATTGAATCTCTTCAATATCGTGTTGATATACTGAGATTGGGAGAGTCCTAACATCTTCTTCGATCTATCTCTATAGATACGTATTCCCAATACGTAAGATGCCTCTCCTAAATCTTTCATGGAGAACTGCGCGGATAACCACGCTTTCGTCTGCGCTAATATTCTGATATCGTCCCCGATCAACAGAATATCATCGACATATAAAACTATGAATTGGACCGAACTCCCACTATTCTTCTTGTACACACAAGGTTCAAATACGTTTTTTATGAAGCCAAAAGCTTTGACTGTCTCATCAAATCGTATGTTCCAGGTTCGGGACGCCTGTTTGAGGCCATAAATTGACCTTTGAAGTTTGCACACCTTGTGCTCGCTTCCTTTGGACGCAAAGCCTTCGGGCTGTTGCATAAAGATCTCCTTGTCAATGTCTCCATTGAGAAAGGCGGTCTTTACGTCCATTTGCCATATTTCGTAGTCGTACCACGCGGCTATGGGTAATAGTATCCGAATGGATTTCGACATTGCTACTGGAGAAAAGGTTTCCTCATAGTCTATTCCAGGCCTTTGAGAATAACCTTTCGCCACTAGGCGAGCCTTATGGGTAATTACCTCTCCATTCATTCCAAGCTTACGCTTGAAGATCCATTTGCATCCTACAGGGACAGTTCCCTCAGGTGGATCGACCAAGGTCCAAACCTTGTTGGAATGCATGGAATCCATTTCGGATTTGTTGGGTATGCCCCGGTTGTCAGAACAACAAAAGTGCGGAATTTAAAAATTTTTCGAGGCACCCCATCAGTCCCATAAATCGATCTCCATATTATTTATATGAAATAGGTTGAATCAAACAGTAACAGAAAACAAAGGGGGTGTTTTGCGAAATACCTCACTACTGGTTCCGGCTTTTCTTGTTTGATTCACGATGCAGTGATCCAATTGTCTCCTCCAGAATGTATCCACACCAGATGGATTGTAGCAACGTCTCCAAGTCACAGGCTACGAACTAGACCTTGGAGATTTGTCAGTGCAGGAAGAGTTGGAACTGGATCCAGCTCTTGAACTAGATCCAGATGAAGAAGAGAAAGAAGAAGAGGGGCGGCGGCGGCACAGGGTTTTGGCTAGGGCTGATCACGATTTTCAGTTCTTCCAAATTCTCTCTCTTTATTGCTTGGATTAGTTCTCACACACTTGGAAGAGTTATGAAGAGAGATATTTATAAGAGAAGAATCCTTCTCTTAATAGATATCCTTCCCATGTATATCAATACCTCTTTTCCTTATCTCATTAGGAAACAAGATATACATTTATATCTTATAGATTTTCCTTATCTCATTAGGAAACAAGATACACATGAATCTCTTCCTTCTTTCTTGTCCCACAAGAAACAAATTCTTCCAACTTACCTTAGCCACAAAAATCGCCCCTTATGCCATAATCATGCAAATCCGAAAATTGCATGCTATATTCTTCTTCCATTTAATTAATTAACTACTTTAATTAATCTCATAATTAATTAGATAATCTAATTAATTAATTAGACACTCTAATAAATTAATTAGATATTCTAATTAATAATTCTTCTTCTTGAATTAACACTTTAATTCATTAACTTTGATTTAACTTCCTTAAATCAATTATTTCCTTTTAAGACTGTCACTGTCCAACTGTATTGTGTGTGACCCTCTGGGTTCACCATCAATTGGCAGCAGGCCCACGACTTTCGTGATTTAATTAACGAGCAATTAAATGCTCCGATCAATTAAACACTTTTAATTGATCACTCCAGAATTAATCTTCCTTATTAATTCAGGAGTACCCACACTTCATGGTCGATGTCTAGCCACAAGCCCATGAAGCCCAACTTCAGGTGAATTGATCTTGTGAACCTCACCTCTTATAATTGCCATGTACATACGGTTCTTCCAAAGACTAATTTCCCGACCGAGACCTAGGGTGTGTGAATTGACCGGCACCTCTAATTATCTCGACAACTATACTTTCTAATTCAGGATAATAATTCCAGTGTGACTGCTAAATTTGGAAACTCCTTTCCAAATCCGTCACCGACTGCGGCCGCAGGTTCCTCGGAACATATTATCTAAGAACGTATAGGAAATTCTCCCACCTTATCAGGATGAGTCGATAGATCCTTTCTTAGTACTAACCACTCGCGTACACGACTATACGCACCCAACTTAGGCACATTAAGGTCAGGCTACGTGACCAGTACCTAAATCTAAATACGTACACCCATGCACCGAATTCGCCCTAGTACCTCAAGTCTAAGGACTAAATCGTACACTATTATAAACCTTGAGAAACATCCCATCAACGATATGCGTCATGCGCTTCCACAATGGGTTTCTCTGTTCGGGTCGTTCGATGCGTTCGATCCCCTATCGAACCACCTAGTCATATGCACTGACATCAAATGTCTTGTTCATGAAACTCTACAAATTCACTCCATGTGAATCATGCATACTCGTACAAGTCTTAGCGATTCCTTCGATACCCCGTCTCGTTCGGAATCTATGACTTGGAACGTGTTTTAAGATCACGACCTTAGAGACTGTTTCATGATTGCACTCAGTACTGAAGTGAATCGTCCCATAGTCGAATGTGACCTTAGGATTTCATCCAATCGCTTAGATAAGTTCGCGAGAGATGAAGTTGGCCATTGTTTAATTTACGTACTATAAATAAACGGTCGTATATTTATTAATCCATAAGAAGATAGTCCTCTCACAAGCTAATTAACATTGGCTTGCTGGGCACTATCCTATCAGGATTGCATGGCTTCGAGCCACGCACCCGATTCTATGTCAGACATAGCTTCTTCATAAGTCCTTGGATCAGTATTCAACTTATCGTTTTCGTGAATGAAACCAAATCTCTCTGGTTCTTTACGAATTCGATCAGACCTTCCAAGTATAGGTGTACTAGTAGGTTCAGTAAAATCAGGATCAGCTCCCACTGTTTGTGAGGATGGGTCCGATTCTTGGACTTCATCGAGTTCTACGATTGTCCCATTTCTGTTGGTGAGGAAATCATCCTCTAAGAAGTGGGCATTCCTAGACACGAACGTATTACGTTCTTTAGGATCGTAAAACAAGTATCCAATGGATTCCTTTGGATACCCCACAAATTTGCACAAACTAGATGTACTATCCAGCTTATCTCCTTTCTTGTTCTTAACATAGGCGGGAGATCCCCATACTCGTAGATACGAATATACGGGTGCTTTACCATACCATTCTTGATGTGGTGTTGTTGGCACTGACTTTGAAGGTACTATGTTCAGTATCTTCGAAGCAGTTAATAGGGCTAAGCCCCAAAATGAAAAGGGAAGTTCAGCGAAGCTCATCATGGAACGAACCATGTCCAACAAAGTTCGATTCCTCCTTTCAGACACTCCATTGAGTTGGGGCGTCCTAGGGGGAGTTCGCTGAGCGAGAATCCCATTCTCTTTTAGATAATCGAGGAATTCTTGACTTAAGTATTCTCCTCCTCGATCAGATCGAAGTGCTTTAATACTATGTCCAAGTTGATTCTCTACTTCCATTCGAAACTCCTTGAACTTTTCAAAAGTCTCGGATTTGTACTTCATCAAGTACACGTATCCATAACGACTGAAGTCGTCAGTGAATGTGACGAAGTAGGAGTATCCTCCTCTTGCACTGACACTCAGTGGTCCACAAACATCAGTATGGATCAAATCCAATGTTTGTTTGGATCGCTCTGGATTCCCGGTGAAGGGTGATTTGGTCATCTTTCCTTTGAGACAAGATTCGCAAGTCGGAAGTTCATCTAAGTTCTGTATTTCAAGAGCCTTAGAGGAAACCAACTTTTGGATCCTACTCTTGGAGATATGTCCAAGTCTAGCGTGCCAAAGTTGTGGTGTGTGATTATCATATTTTCTTTTTCTTGATTGTATGTGCAAAACGTTGGAGTTTGTAGGTTCAAGGGAATATAGACCATCCATCAAAGTACCACTAGCATAAATTAAACCATTTTTAATTATGCTCATAGATCCATTCATAATGGAAAAATTAAAACCATCATTATCTAATAGCGGAATAGAAATAATGTTTTTAATAATAGTTGGTACGTACAAACAGTCTTTTAAAAGTAAAGTAAAATTCCCTATTACTAACTCCACGTCTCCTATAGCCTCTGCAGCAACTCTTGCTCCGTTTCCAAAACGCAGGATCCTATCCCCGGGCTTGAGCGTTCTTACTGCTCCCATCACCTGCAAATCATTGCAGATATGAGAACCCGCTGCGGTGTCTAACACCCAAGATGCACAGTTAATAGAAATATTAACTTCAACCAAGAAAATACCTTTGGCTACCGTTTTCAGGTAGTCTGGGCAGTTCCTTTTCCAGTGCCCTGCTTTCTTGCAGTGGAAGCATTCGTCTTCTGGACTTTTGCGCTTTTTCTCGACAACCTTGGTGACTGCTTTAGAAGAGAACACCTTCTTCTTCTTTTTACCTTTCTTGGGCTTTGCAGCCTTCGATTGGTGAGCAATCATCACGGGTTTCTCTTTCTTGAGAGTGGCTTCTGCCGTAACCAACAGATTGGTCAGTTCGTGAAGAGCGAGATTTCTCTCTTCCATGTTGAAATTCAACACGAACTGGTCGAACGAGCGAGGCAGAGTATGGAGGAGAAGATCAGTGCTAAGATCAGCGTGCAATTCTACTTCCAATCTCCCCAATTTTTCAATCAGGTTGATGAAACGCAGACAGTGATCTTTGACACTGCTTTCCTCAGCCATCTTGAGACTAAACAACTCCTTAGTGGCTGCGAACCTTTCGGTACGAGACCTTTCTCCAAACATCTGTTGGAGGTGGAGAAGTATATCTCTAGCAAGCGGTATACCAGCATGCTGTTTCTGCAGCTCATTTGACATTGAAGCTAACATGAGGCAGCGAACCTGAAGATCATCATCAACCCTTTTAGCGTGGGCGGTTCGTTGTTCCTCAGTAGCTCGTGCTGCGGGTGCAGCAGGCATAGGCGTGTCGAGTACATAGCTCCGACGTTCGGAGTCGAGGACTATCCTCAAGTCTCACAGCCAGTCGACAAAGTTTGACCCATTTAGTTTATTAGCGTCGAGGATGACAGATAATGGATTTTTAGACATTGTTCAATAAATATCTACAAATGGAAAGAAGACAACGTTTAGCTGACTGATCTATGCCTAATACTTATAATTAACGAATTTTGGTCTTGGTTTCGAAAAAGTTCTCCCACTATTTTGTCGAAACAATCACCCCTTTGATTGCTCGGGAAATCTTATTTCCTAGTAGGTCTTGACGTCCCAGCAGACATTAATTGTACCCACGACTCGTGGCCATACAGTTAATTCTCTAGGTAGGTATACTTTTACCAATTGTGTCACTACACAACCTTCAAGCTATTTTGCCTCGGTTTTCTCACTTATCTAGCACTGCTACATCATAAGTGTTACTAATCGTTAAGTCTAGCCCATCAATCTTGATGAGCAACAGGCCCGGTCGTGAAATCCCCGTAACAGGTTATCGGTCGATATTCACATCCCGACGAGTCCTCACCCTTGTCTAGTTTAGTTAAAAACAGGAGTCAAGGAATTTTGCGTATTGTCCCTTTCTTCGACTCGGGTGCCAGACTCTGGATCACCTCTGTCAATAAGTAGACAACTCACGCTAGTTCCTATTGATGGAAGGCTTGGATCTTTAAAACTTCATTTTAAATGTACCCAATTTGACTTAATATTTAATTCGAGAGGGGGTTTTCGGGTTTGAAAGTTCAAAGTAACTCTCCTCGAGATCTCACCGCATAAGTTATGCTTTATCTTTTATTTACGATCTAGATTCTAGCGCGCATCACATACAAGCTAACTAAATAAATCGATAAATAAATTAAAACATACAAGCCTAGCATGCATACTACCACAATATGTTTTCGATCGGGAGCCTCCTATGTGGGCCATCATCGAGCCATGATGTTGGCCCAATTGGTCAATCTAAAAGGTTCTTAATGGACCTAGGCTATTACAAAAATAACCATGCATACATGGCCTTCATTCCTTCTTGGGCTCCCACCTTGCTTGTAATGGGCCTCCATCCTAAACTATTTAAAACAGTAAAGCCCTATCTATTACAGAGGCTCAAAGTGGCCCAAAAACTTAAGGCTCGCAGGCCCAATAAAAACAACAATAAATTAAACCAATCACATCTACCCTAAGGTCAAGGCTCGGCACGATCGAAAACCACGTAAACAGTTCACGTAGAGCAAGAAACAAGCAAACAACTTTTTACGTATTTCTTTCTTACTTTTAAAACACCTTTTAAAAATAATATCCTATGATTCTTACTTTAGTCACTACTAATTATGACAAAATCAATTTTCGGGTAAACAAAACAATTTTTCCACATAAAATCAGATTCGGATTTTCAACTTTTGAAAATTGCAGTTTGGCCCCTCAACTCACGGAAATTGCACTTTTAACCCCAAAGATTTGAAAATTACAAAACAGCCCCAAATTACAAATCGGCCAGAGGACAGAAAATTAAAATTTGAATCCAGAAAATTTTCAGTTTCGCAAACAGACCCCTGAACTTTCGGAAATTACAAAACAGTCCTTTAATTTTCGGAAATTACAAAAACGACCCAAAATTACGAAGAGACCAGATTTGCAAAAACAGTCCAGATTTTTAAAAAATTTCCAGAAAACAGAAAATAAATTTTCCAGCCCTTTATTTCCAAAATCACGATTTGCATAAAAAGTCCTGAAGTTTCAAAAACTATAAATTTGCCCCAAATCTTAATATGCGATTTTGCCCAATCAAAGATCATATCATAACAAGCAAGAATCATCACACAGAACATAACAATCATAAATATCCATATATTTGTTTATGTTCAGGCCTTTTCGCATAATAGTAATGGAATTGGCTCTGATACCACTGTTGGGAATGCCCCGGTTGTCAAAACAACGAGAGTGCGGAATTTAAAATTTTTCCGAGGCACCCCAGCAGACCCAAGATATATTTTCCACCTTATGTATGCGAAAAGGTTGAATCAGACAAATCTACAATAGATTAAAAGATAGAGATATGCGATATACCTCACTGCAGGCAAGGTGGCGTCAATCTCCGGCTTTGCTGATTCACAACAAGTGATCCAATTGTCTCACCTCCAGAGTGTATCCACACCAATTGGATGGTAGCAACACCTTCTATTCACAGGCTACGAACTAGAGATAGAAGGCTGTCAATGGAGGAAGAACAGATCTAGATTCAGATCTAGATCCAGCAATGGAAGAACAGAGAGAGTGGGGGGCGGCGGCACTGCAAGGGGGCGGCTAGGGTGTAGGGGGCGGCTAGGGTTTAATTTTCAGCTCTTTAAAGTGTTAACAATTAAGCATATGGAAGAGTTGTGAGGAGATATCTATTTATAAGAGAAGAAACCTTCTCTTTGTAGATATCTCTTAAAGATCTCTTCCTTATCTCATAAGGAAATAAGATATATCATATATCTTCTTAGATCCTCCCTGTCATACATGAACACAAACTCTCCTTCTTATCCTTAGCCATAAAATCGCCCCACCCATGTCTTGCAAGACTTCTTCTTGGCTTTTAATTAAAGGCCCATGTCTTGCAACTTAATTTAATTAACCATTAATTAAATCAGCCCAATTAATCCAATTAATTATTCTCTCTCAATTAATTAACACTTTAATTAATATTTAATTAATTAGACCATCTAATTAATTATCCTTCTCTTTGAATTAACACTTTAATTCATTTGATTGATTTAACTACCTTAAATCAAATATTTCCTTCTTTGACTGTCACTGTCCAATTGTATTGTGTGTGACCCTCTAGGTTCACCATCAATTGGCAGCAGGCCCACGAACCCTTCGTGATTTAATTTATGAGCAATTAAATGCTCCGATCAATTAAACCCTTTTAATTGACCACTCCAGAATTAATCTCCCTTATTAATTCAGGAGTACCTACACTTCATGGTCGATGTCTAGCCACAAGCCCATGAAGCCCAACTTCAGGTGAATTGATATTTGTGAACCTCACCTCTTATAACTGCCATGTACATACGGTCCTTCTATCGACTTAATTTCCCGATTGAGACCTAGGGTGTGTGAATTGATCGGCACCTCTAATTATCTCAATAACTATACTTTCTAATTCGGGATAATGATCCAGTGTGACTGCTAAATTTGGAAACCCCTTTCCAAATCCGTCACCGACCGTGGCCACGGGTTTCTCGGATCTATTATCTAAGAATCGTATAGGAAATTCTCTCATCCATTATGATGAGTCGGTAGATTCCATCTTGGTACTAACCACTCGCGTACACAACTATAAGCACCCAACTTAGGCACATTATGGTCAGGCTACGTGACCAGTACCTAAATCTAAGTACATATACCTATGCACCGAATTCGCCCTAGCACCTCAAGTCTAAGGACTAAATCGTACACTATTATAAGTCTTGAGAAACGTCCCATCACCGATATGCGTCATGCGCTTCCACAATGGGTTTCTCTGTTCGGGTCGTTCGATGCGTTCGATCCCCTATCGAACCACCTACTCATATGCACTGACATCGAATGTCTTGTTCATGAAACTCTACAAATTCACTTCATGTGAATCATGCATATTCATACAAGTCTTGGCGATTCCTTCGATACCCCGTCTCGTTCGGAATCTATGACTTGGAACGTGTTTTAAGATCACGACCTTAGAGACTGTTTCATGATTGCACTCAATACCGAAGTGAATCGTCCCATAGTCGAATGTGATCTAAGGATTTCATCCAATCGCTTAAATGTATTCGCGAGAGATGAATATGGCCATTGTTTATTCTATACAGTTATAAATAAACGTGCGTACTATTCATAGAAATCAAAGATTGTTTATTACAGAATAGTCCTGTTACAAGCTAAAGAGAATTGGCTTGCTGGGCACTATCCTATCAAACTGCAAATGAAACAATGTTTATGGATGTGAAGTCTGCTTTTCTCAATGGAGAATTGAAAGAGGAAGTTTATGTTGAACAACCTCCTGGTTTTGAAGCTTATCAACAAGGAGACAAAGTGTATCGTCTTAAGAAAGCTCTCTATGGACTGAAACAGGCTCCAAGAGCATGGTATGATACTTTATCTGATTTTCTTTTAGTTAAAGGATTTCGCAAAGGTAAAGTAGATAAGACCTTGTTCACTATTGAATGGGATAATCATATATTCTTAGTTCAAATATATGTGGACGATATTATTTTTGGTTCAACTAACCAACAGATGTGTGAGAAGTTCTCTAAGTTGATGCAGAACAAGTTTGAAATGAGCATGATGAGAGAACTAAATTACTTTCTTGGATTACAAGTCAAACAGCTACCTGATGGTATTTTTATTAATCAAGCAAAGTACACAAAAGATCTGTTCAAGAAATTTGGTATGGAAACTAGCTCGTCTGTTAGTGTTCATATGTCTACTGGACTTCGTCTGGACAAGGATGAAGATGGCAAATCAGTTGACATCACCAAGTACGGAGGCATAATTGGGTCACTGTTATACTTAACAGCTAGAAGACCTGATATTATGTATTCTGTTGGGGTTTGTGCGAGATTTCAATCAAATCCTAAGGAATCTCATCTCTTAGTTGCTAAAAGGATATTAAGGTATCTCAAAGGCACACAAGAATTGGGATTGTGGTATCCAAGGGAATCAGGATTTGAACTTACTGGATATTCAGATTCTGACCTGCTGGCTGTAAAATTGATAGGAAGAGTACTACAGGTACTTGTCAATTTTTAGGCAGTCGTCTGATCTCATGGATGAGTAAGAAACAGACTTCAGTATCTGATAGGATAGTGCCCTGCAAGCCAATATATTTAGCTTTTATTAGGACTATCGTAAGCTTTCTCTAGTATAAATGAATTAATACGCACGTTTGTTTATAGTATGTAAATCAAACAATGGCCAACTTCATCTCTCGCGAATCATTTAAGCGATTGGATGAAATCCTTAGATCACGTTCGACTATGGGACGATTCACTTCGGTATTGAGTGCAATCATGAAACAGTCTCTAAGGTCGTGATCTTAAAACACGTTCCAAGTCATAGATTCCGAACGAGACGGGGTATCGAAGGAATCACCAAGACTTGTATGAATATGCATAATTCACATGGAGTGAATTTGTAGAGTTTCATGAACAAGACATTTGATGTCAGTGCATATGAGTAGGTGGTTCGATAGGGGATCGAACGCATCGAACGACCCAAACAGAGAAACCCATTGTGGAAGCGCATGACTTCCTCACGAATAGAAACAGGACTCTTGTAGAACTTGATAAGGTCCAAGGTGTGGACCCATCCCCACGAACAGTGGGAGCCAAATCCAGAAACTGCTGAACCGTCTAGTACACCAGTACTTCGTAGATCTGATCAAGTTTGTAAGGAACTTGAAAGATATGGTTTCACCATATACGAAGAAGCTACATTGGATGTAGACGTGCATGCATGGCAAGAGGCCATGTAATCCGAAATGGATTCCATACATTCCGACAAGGTATGGACCTTGGTCGATCCACCCGAGGGTTTTATCCCTGTAAGTAGTGAATGGATCTTCAAGCTAGGAATAAATGGAGAGGTGTTAACCTCTAAGACTCGACTAGTGGTAAAAGGCTATTCACAAAGTTCTGTAACAGACTTTGATGAAACCTTTTCTCCAGTAGCAAAGTCTGAATCCATTCAAATTCACATTTGTTTTGATGAGACAGTCAAGGCTTTTGACTTCATCAAAAATGAATATGAACCTTGAGTGTACAATAGGATTAGTGGGAGCTCTATGGAGTTCATATTTTATATGTCAATCACATTCTGCTGATCTGGGATGATATCGGAATGTTAGCACAGACGAAAGCATGGTTATCCATGCAATTCTCCATGAAAGATTTGGGAGAGACATCTTGCGTATTGGGATACGTATCTATAGAGATAGATCGAAGAAGATGTTGGGACTCTCTAAATCTAAGTACATAGAAACAATACTGAAAAGATTCAGTATGGAAGAATCCAAGAGAGGATTACTTCCAATGAGACACTGTAACTCTTTTTGCCCATCGATGTGCCCTACATCGAATGAGGATAAAAGGAGAATGTCTCAAATACCTTATGTTTCGACAAAATGTAGCATGTGGTATGCTATACTATGTACAAGGCCGTACGTAGAACCTGCTCAAGTGTCACGAGCAATTACTAGTCAAACTCCGGTGAAAAGCACTGGACCACCGTCAAAGCTATCCTTAAGTTCTTGAGAAAGACTAAGGATTTTTTCTTGGTCTACGGTGATAGTGGAGAATTAAAACTCGAAGGATTTAATGATTCGAATTTTCAGTCTGATGTGGATAAATATATATATAAGTCCAATTTTGGATACATATTTTGCCTCAATGGGGTAGCGGTAAGTTGGAAAGGTTCCAAGCAGAACACCATTGCCATCTCAACCACTGAAGCATAATATATCGCAGCATTGAATGCAACAAAAGAAGTGTTTGGATGAAAAACTTCAACCAATAGTTGGATGTAGTGCCTAGCATTGCGAAGCTCGTGGTTATCTTCTATGATAACAATGGAGTTGTTGCTAAAGCAAAGGACTCGAGATCTCACCAGAAATCTAAACACAATAAGAGAAAAGTACCATTTGATTGGAGAAATCATTGGTAGAGTAGACGTACATAATGGATCACGTCGACTTGGAAGACAATTTAGTGGATCCACTAGTAAAGCCTTTGTCACGAAAAGAGTTCGAAGAACACTTGGGAAGATGGGTCTTAGAAGCGTTTGTGATTGGCTTTAGGGCAAATGGGAGATTGATAGGATAGTGCCCTGCAAGCCAATATATTTAGCTTGTATTAGGACTATCGTAAGCTTTCTCTAGTATAAATGAATTAATACGCACGTTTGTTTATAGTATGTAAATCAAACAATGGCCAACTTCATCTCTCGCGAATCATTTAAGCGATTGGATAAAATCCTTAGATCACGTTCGACTATGGGGCGATTCACTTCGGTATTGAGTGCAATCATGAAACAGTCTCTAAGGTCGTGATCTTAAAACACGTTCCAAGTCATAGATTCCGAACGAGACGGGGTATCGAAGGAATCACCAAGACTTGTATGAATATGCATGATTCACATGGAGTGAATTTGTAGAGTTTCATGAACAAGACATTTGATGTCAGTGCATATGAGTAGGTGGTTCGATAGGGGATCGAACGCATCGAATGACCCGAACAGAGAAACCCATTGTGGAAGCGCATGACGCATATCGGTGATGGGATGTTTCTCAAGGCTTATAATAGTGTACGATTTAGTCCTTAGACTTGAGGTGCTAGGGCGAATTCGGTGCATGGGTATATGTAATTAGATTTAGGTACAGGTCACGTAGCCTGATCATAATGTGCCTAAGTTGGGTGCCTATAGTTGTGTACGCGAGTGGTTAGTACCAAGATAGAATCTACCGACTCGTCGTAATGGATGAGAGAATTTCCTATACGATTCTTAGATAATAGATCCGAGAAACCCGTGATCACGGTCGGTGATGGATTTGGAAAGGGGTTTCCAAATTTAGCAGTCACACTGGATTATTATCCCGAATTAGAGAGTATAGTTATCGAGATAATTAGAGGTGCTGATCAATTCATGTTGGGTTATTGGTAACGTCAGAATATTAAAAGCAGCGGAATTTTAAAATTTTTAAATAACCCAAACCAGCAATCTTTATTCATCTAGTCATATGAAAAGGATTTTTACACAAATGAAAACATCCATAGGGTGTTTAGTGATTTTACCTCACCACTGGAACGGTGGTGGTTTTTCTCCGGTCTTCTTTCAGATCTGATGGATTTGGTTCGAGAGAAGCACCCTAAGCGTTGTGCCTCTAGCGGTATCCACACCAACTGGATTGAAGCAACTCCTTTGGATCCACAGGCTCAGAACTAAGATCCAAAGGTTATCAAGCAAGGAAGAAAGAAGGGAGTCTCATGAACCCTGTAGAATTCTACAGGGATCGGCCGACCATCAAGAGAGATGAAGGGCGGCGGCTGATTTTCTTGGAGAAGAAGGGGGCGGCTCCTTCTTGTGTTGTGGCTTAGGTTTTTGAGGTCTTGAACTCCTTATATCAGGAGTCTTGACCTAGATGTGTTCTAATCCTACTAGGAAACTTAAAGCCCATTTACTTATGGTCTTTTGTTTCCTAATAGACCTAGACCACCTTTTAATTAATTAAACCCCTTTAATTAATTCAGCCCATTTAATAATTAATCCAATTAATTAATTAATCCTTCTCCATTTATTAATTAGACTACTTCTAATTAATATTTTTCTCCCTTAAGAATTAACACTTTAATTCTCCAGTTTTGATTTAACTCTTTAAATCAAACTTTCCTTATATGATTTGTTGCAGTCCAATTGTATTGTGTGTGACCCACTAGGTTCACCATCAATTGGCCGCGGGACCACGACTTTCGTGATTTAATTTATGAGCTTATTAATTGCTCCGATTAATTGAACCCCTTCAATTAACCACTCAAGAATTAATCTCCTTATTAATTCATGAGTACCCACACCTCATGGTCGATGTCTAGCCACAAGCCCATGAGGCCCAACTTCAGGTGAATTGATCTCAGTGAACCTCACCTCTTATAAGTACCATGTACATACGGTCCTTCTATCGACATAATTTCCCGATCGAGACCTAGGGTGTGTGAATTGATCGGCACCTCTAATTATCTCGATAACTATACTTTCTAATTCTGGATAATGATTCCAGTGTGACTGCTAAATTTGGAAACCCCTTTCCAAATCCGTCACCAACTGTGGCCACAGGTTTCTCGGAATCTATTATCTAAGAACGTATAGGAAATTCCCTCAACACACTACGTTGAGTCGGTAGATCCCATATTGATGCTAACCATTCGCGTACACGACTATACGCACCCAACTTAGGCACACAATGATCAGGCTACGTGATCGGTACCTAAATCTAAGTACGCACACCCATGCACCAAATTCGCCCTAGCATCTCAAGTCTAAGGACTAAATCGTACACTATTATAAGTTTGAGAAACATCCCATCGCCGATGTGCGTCATGCGCTTCCACAATGGGTTTCTCTGTTCGGGTTGTTCAATGCGTTCGATCCCCTATCGAACCACCTACTCATATGCACTAGCATCAAATGCCTTGCTCATGAAACGCTACAAATTCAGTCCATGTGAATCATGCATATTTATACAAGTCTTTGCGATTCCTTCGATACCCCGTCTCGTTCGGAATCTATGACTTGGAACATGTTTTAAGATCACGACCTTAGAGACTGTTTCATGATTGCACTCAATACCGAAGTGAATCGTCCCATAGTCGAATGTGATCTTAGGATTTCATCCAATCGCTTAAGTGATTCGCGAGAGATGAAGTTGGCCATTCTTTGATTTACATACTATAAACAAACGAGCGTATTAATTATTTTATACTGGAGAAAGATTACGATAGTCCTAATACAAGCTAAATATATTGGCTTGCAGGGCACTATCCTATCAATACACACACCCTAGGTCTCGATCGGGAAATTAAGTCGATAGAAGGACAGTATGTACATTGTACTTATAAGAGGTGACGTTCACTGAGATCAATTCACCTGAAGTTGGGCCTCATGGGCTTGTGGCTAGACATCGACCATGAGGTGTGGGTACTCATGAATTAATAAGGAGATTAATTCTTGAGTGATTAATTGAAGGGGTTCAATTAATCGGAGCAATTAATAAGCTCTCAAATTAAATCACGAAAGTCATGGGCCCGCGGTCAATTGATGGTGAACCTAGAGGGTCACACACAATACAATTGGACTGCAACAAATCATATAAGGAATGCTTGATATAAAGAGTTAAATCAAAATTGGGGAATTAAAGTGTTAATTCTTAAAGGAAAAAAATATTAATTAGAAGTAGTCTAATTAATTAATGGAGAAGGATTAATTAATTAAATGGGCTGAATTAATTAAAAGGTGGTCTAGGTCCATTAGAAAACAAAAGGCCATAAGTAAATGGGCTTTAAGTTTCCTAGTAGGATTAAAACACATCTAGGTCAAGACTCCTTATCTATATAAGGAGCTCAAGACCTCAAAACCTAAGCCAAGAACTCGTCCCCCCTCTCTATCTGGAGTGGCCGCCCTCTTCACATCTTCCAGATCTAGATCTGGATCTAGATCTGGTCTTTTCTCCTTCTTCCTGCTTGATAACCTATGGATCTTAGTTCTGAGCCTGTGGATCCAAAGGAGTTGCTTCAATCCAGTTGGTGTGGATACCGCTAGAGGTACAACATATGGGGTGCTTCTCCGAACCAAAAGTCCTGCAGATCTGAAAGAAGACCGGAGAAAAACCACCACCGTTCCTGTGGTGAGGTAAAATCGCTAAACACCCTATGGATGTTGTGATTTGTGTAAAAATCCTTTTCGTATGACTAGATGAATAAAGATCTTGTTTGGGTTATTTAAAAAATTTTAAATTCCGCTGCTTTTAACGTTCTGACGTTACCAATAACCCAACAGTATCCATATCTACTGCTGAAGCTGAATACATTGCTGCTGGAGCATGTTGTGCACAGATACTTTGGTTGAAGCATCTACTAGAAGACTATAATCTCAAGATCAGTGGAATCCCTATCTACTGTGACAATACAAGTGCAATCTCACTTACTCAGAATACTACTAGTCATTCCAGGACTAAGCATATTGAGATCAAACATCACTACATCAGAGACCATGTTGAAAAAGGAAATGTTATTATTGAGTATGTTCATACAGACAATCAGATTGCTGATATTTTCACCAAACCTTTAAGTGATGCAAGATTTTCTACTCTAAGAGTGGAACTAGGCTTGTTAAAATTGGATTCATAAGCTGAGGGGGAACCTATCAGAAGACTGGGTTCAACAGCTGACTAATCTGATATCAACAAGTGTTGTACTTCAAGAAGACTGACTCTCAACAGACTAGTTGACTGATGAATTCTTGAATTCAGGGGGAACGTGTAAGACTAGCGGTACTCCTGTTTTGTAGATGAAATCTTCAATGAAAGTTAGTTGAAAGTTGTTTTAATCAGAAGATTTGTTCTTAATTCTTGAAGACTTGAAGATTATTTATCTTGTTGGATTGACAAACAGCAAAGGAAGATCACTAGATATTGGCTTTCACTAGTGATATATTATATCAGACAAGTCATCTATCAGATAAGTATTATTTTACTCATCTGTTTTTATTTATGTCAGCTTATATTTAAGTGTTGTATTGAAAACGTTTTATCAAAAACGCACTTTTATAAGTAACAGACAAGTGGCGTTTCAAATTCCCGCCCGTCTGACATAATTAATGAATTTTTGAAATCCGCGTACATCGCTCACACGATCTACTTTTCAGTAACTGATCTAACGGTTGGCACTAATCACGGAAACCGACATCAAACCAACATCTATAAATCCAGATCTGATCAGCTTACTAAGCTTTTACGCACCCTCAAAATTTCAAAAAGCACAGAGCATTTTTGCATTCATTCTACTGCAAATCTCTCTCTTTTTTCCTTAATCTTTTTCAGAAATGGCTGCCAAAATGAATGAATCCAACGCTGAAGGTAGATTCCTAAACTACCTGACGTATCACACGACCGGCACTCCCAAGATGAAAGAAATTTTGGAAAAGTTTAAAGCTGCTACACTGGTTGATTTCATGGAGGCCCATGAAACAATGGTGTTCAAAGATCAAATCATGGAATACTATGACTCAAAGGTGAAGCCTGATTTTGATAAGTTGGAGATAAAGACTGAAGTTGGGGGTAAAGTTATCTGCATAACTCCCAAGCTGCTGAACGAGAAGTATCATCTATCTATGGAAGGCTCCACAGAAATCTCTACACTTGCTGAGCCCTTTGAAGCAGATTTCTGGAATCTGCCTGCAAAGAAAAATGAAGTTTTGTCTGGAAATATTAAGAAGAATCAGCTGAAGAACGAATTTCAGCGTATGGCAGATTTAATTGCCAAAGTACTGGAGAACTGCACTTTTTCGTTGGACAGTATGTCAATGAAACATTTTCACACCATGATTGCTGTATACTATGGGTTGAAGGTGAACTGGGCAACCTTCATATGGTATATTTTGGCTGATCACAAGGAGCGTGGTCACTCAAACCACAGAATTTTCCTCAGTCACTTGTTCTCAATTCTTGGTTGTATTATGACCCATGGGAAGGTCATTCACAATGCTAAGGAATTGAAGGTTTATGAGCCTGTACGCGCAAAGACAAATGACGAGACTCCTAAGGAGACAAAAGATCAACCAAAAAGGAAGGCTGCTGCTGAGCCAAAGCAGTCAGCTGTTAAGGCCAAGAGGAGTAAGGCAACTGTTCAAACAGCTAAGCCAGCTGTCCTAGCCAGAACAGATTTGTCTAAGAAAAAGGATGTTGTTGATACGATTGTTGATGAAACAGTCAAGGAGATTGAGGAGATGGCTTATGAAATATCTCCTGAAAGAACCGTTTCAGCTGAAGTGCCAGCTGAAAACGTCTCAAAAAGGACAAGGAGAACAATGAAAGACACTGCTACATCTGCTGCTGCATCAAAAGGATCCTGAAGTGAAGATCCTTGAACCAATTGCTGCTGCACCAGTAGCAATTGCTGCTCCAGAACAACAGTTGTGGCACCAGTTGTTGAATCAAGAGCTGCCAGGAAGAAAAGGACTGGCAAAGCAAAAGTGTCAGCTTATCACAAGACAAAGCGCGAGGAAGCTGAACAAAGGAAGCGTGATGAAGCTGAGCTGAAAAGGGCTCTGGAGGCAAGTAAGAAAGAAGTTGATGTCAAGAATATGACTGAAGCTGAATTAGCTGCCAAGGAAGAAGAAGACTTGGCAAAGGCTCTTGAAGACAGTAAGAAGGATGCTTATGGACCAAGACGGTCAGAAGGCATCGTGATTGGGAAACCCAAGGAAGGACAGTTTGTTCTACCAAGGGCCAAACCAGTCAAAAGAAAGAAGGCTGAAATCAGAAGAGCACTTGAGATTGTTCAAAGTGACTCTACTGTTTTTAGAAGGTTTGAAACTGAGCTGGAGAGGATGAATTAGCTGCTTCAATCAAAGACCACCTTTCTCCCAGAAAAGATCTGATACAACCGTTGGAGGGAGTATAGGTTGAATAAGTCTGAAGAAGAGATCCAAGCATGGAAGGAGTTCGCTGATGAAGGACGTTGGGTTCTAAGTTGGCTGCATACAACTTCTGTAGCGAAGGCATTGGATTCAGACTTCATAAGAGACATATTACATGACTTTGCAAGAGTCATTGTACTGGAAGAGGCAAACTGCTATAAGGGATTCATTGTCAAATAAACCAAGTCCTGCTAATGATTTGGTGGAAAGAGCAGTTAAGATCGCTGTCTACACAACTTTGGAAAAATGGGTTGAACGATCAAGATATGAACCTGGTTCAACCAGTGATGTGCCCACTTTACCAAGTTTGCAGCGTATTGCCTTTGGCTCAGAAATCAGTACATATCAAGAACAGCTGAGTGATCAACAGACTACTTCACCTTTTGTTCCAGCTGACTTCATTCGTCAGAAGACTGTAGTGTCTACTGATGGTACTAAGATCATTCACATTACTGATGAGCCAGCTAGTGAAGAACAGAAGAAAGACCAGCAAGCTGAAGAGATAAACCTGGATAAATCAAACAAACTGCCTGCTGAAGTCAAGGATATGATTCCTTTAGCCATTGAGTGGAAGGCTGAAGAAATTCAAGTTCTTCATGAAGCTCTTGTTCAACAGGAAGAGCCTGCTGAAACATCAACCTCCGTTCCTACTGCTGACTTACTTTCTTCACTGATGGAATCAATGCAGATGCTGATTGATAATGCTATGAAGGAGATGGAAAGGAGGAATCAGTTGATGTTGAAGCAAATGCAAGAGGCTACTGCAAGGATGGTGCAGGAAGCCATAGAGAATTTTCCTCTACCACCAGAAAATTTCCTTGCACTGACTCAGAGTATCTTGAGCATGAACAAAAACATTGAAGACGTGAAGGCTGATGTGAATCAACTGCACACTGCTCTTCAAAGGCACGAGTCTGATATTGCAGGAATTGCCAGAGTCATGAAGGAAGTTGGTGAGGCAGAAATAGAGAAAAATGTTGCCTTGATGCAAGAGTTCACTGTTGTCACCAATAAAGCTCAAAGTGAAATGTCAACACTTCAGTTGAATGTTTACTGCTTAAATGACCAATCTGGTGAGATGAAGACTACTCAACTTCGTATGGAAGCAACTCAAAATCATCAATCTGATTTACTCCGAGTTGTGGATCAAAACATTAGAAAGCTTTGTGCTGCTGTCAACGTAACTCCTGATCAACTCAACCCTGCTGCTGATGACAAAAAGGGGGAAGAGGAATCAGCTAAGAGGAGTGTTGTTGCTGCAACTGTTCAAGTACAAGACCAATGTGCTGCTGCTGAAAAGCCAAGTGAAGATAAAGTACTTGAAGAGAAAGCTGAAGATGAAGAAGCTGCTGAAGAAGAGCCTAAGGACGTAGCAAAAACTGACAAAGAGTTGGCTGCCTCCAAATACTCTGCTGAAGAACAGCTAGATCCAGACAGAAAATAAAGGAGATTATAGGACATCAAAAGAAAGATCGAAGCTGCCTCTATGAACTTGCAAGTATTTTCTAGTGGAGAAGATGAAGATGATGGAAGTGAAGAGTATGAAGATGAGGAAGAAGTGGAAGATGAAGAAGCTGAAGACTAGGCCATATATTCTAGACTAGGTTATCTGTTGAAAATTTGTAATCAGCTTACTTTACTTGTAATTTTCACTTGAAGTCAATTTTCTTGTAAACTTGTACTGTAATTTCAAAGATCAAATCTATAAAAGTCAAGTTTTCAACAAATTATTTCTATCTCAGAAATCTTTGAGGACTTAACTTTAGATTTAGGTACAGGTACTTAGCTGAAGTTTTGTCATCATCAAAAAGGGGGAAATTGTTGGATGAAGATGAAGACTTAAAAGTGAAGGGAGGTTTGGATGATTTCCAAAAGTCATCAGCTAAGTATGGAAGCTTAGTACAAACCTTAGAAGATATTTGACCAAGGAAGAATTTACTTCAGACGAGTCAAATATGGTCCAGAAGACTACTGATCTGTTGCTGAAGAAAGGAATCAGACTGGTGGATTTTCAGCCGACTCAAATCAGATTAGTTCAAGTTTGGGATTAGCCGAGTGTGCATCAGACGAGTAATTTCGATCAGCAGAGTGGAAGTGGATCAGAAGTTATTGCAACGGTAATAAATGTACTTGGAGTAATAAATGTTGAAGAGGAAGGGTATTTATGACAAATGATTGAAGAGAAACCTCATATCAGTTTGGTGCATTTAATGCGGACTGACAGAAGGTACAACAGAGTGTACAGTGTTCAGTCGCAGGTAGCCGTTTCTGCAGAAGGGACCAGTACTCGAGGATTTGAACACCTGTCGATCTCTCAACGGGCAGATTTTCAAATCTCAAGTATAAATAGTTTAGTTCAAGAGTTGAAGAAGAAGAAAATACAACACAACTGAGATTAAAATCGAAGCAGAATTCTTCTAAGTCTCAACTTCAAGAAAAGAACACTCATCAACCGAGTCATTTGTTGACGAAGCAGAATAGAGAGAAAACAAAATATACATATAAATCTGAGTGATTTTTTTAGGAAAGTGTTGTGAGAAGTAGATATCCATCTAAGTGAGTGATATTACTTCAGAGAGTAGGAGTTTCTTTGTGATTTTCTATTGCGCACTTGTGGCCTTTTCATTTGTTGATAGGCGCAAGCATTGTATACTGTAAATTGTGTGCTTATAGTATAACCGAAGATCTAAGTGACTTGGAAGAGTGGACTAAAGGATTTCTATCCATATAACCACTATAAAAATCCTTTGTGTTTATATTTGCATTATTTCTTGCCTATTTTCAAAGAGCATACTTTAACACGAAAAGGTTAACTGTTAAAAAGTTTTAAAAAGGAGTTTGCAAAACTGGGGATAAATCTTTTTATAAGTTAAGAAAACTACTTGTGAAAAACACTAGAAAAATCCGCTGCAAGTTAGTAAATTTAAAACTCTGATTTTGATAAAATCAGCTAAGTAAAATCAGAAAAGTGGCCAACTCTGCTGTTCAAAGCTTTGTGCGAGATCAGCTTAGTCAACTTACAATTCCTGATCAGCTTAGTCTGCTGACAGAAAAGTTAGAGATTTTGAAAGATAAATTTTTAGAGATCTATTCCCCCCCCCCCCCCCCCCTCTAGACCTCATCTGACCACTTGGGACCAACAGTTATACTATAAACACACAGTTTACAATATACAATGCTTGCGCCAAACAACAAATGAAATGGCCACAAGTGCGTAATAGGAAATCACAAAGAAACTCCTATCCTCTGAAGTAATATCACTCACTAAGATGGATATCTACTTCTCACAACACTTTTCTTACAAAATCACTCAGATTTGTATGTATATTTCTTTATCTCTCTTTTCTGCTTCGTCAACAAATGACTCGGCTGATGAGTGTTCTGTTCTTGAAGTTGAGAGTTAGAAGAATTTTGCTTCGGATTTGCTCTCAGATGTGTTGTCTCTCCTTCTTCAACTCTTGAACCGAACTATTTATACTTGAGATTTGAAAATCTGCCCGTTGATAGATCGACAGGTGTCCAAATCCTCGAGTACTGGTCATTTCTGCAGAAACGGCTACCTGCGATTGATCACTGTACACTCTATTGTACTTTCTGTCAGTTCGCATTAAATGCACCAAACTGATACGAGGTTTCTCTTCAATCATTTGTCATAAATACCCTTCCTCTTCAGCATTTATTACTCCAACTGCATTTATTACCGTTGCAATAACTTCTTATCCACTTCCACTCTGCTGATCGAAATCACTCGTCTGATGTACACTCGGCTGATCCCAAACTAAACTAATCTGATTTGAGTTGGCTGAAAAACCACCAGTCTGATTCCTTCCTTCAGCAACAGATCAGTAGTCTTCTGGACCATATTTGACTCGTCTGAAGTAACTTCTTCCTTGGTCAAATATCTTCTAAGGTTTGAACTAAGCTTCCATACTTAGCTGATGACTTTTGGAAATCATCAAAACCTCCCTTCACTCCTAAGTCTTCATCTTCATCCAACATTTTGGTTTTCAATTTGCACCTCAAAGTTACAAATTTATATTTGCATCATATAATTGAATATTTTTTTGGCAAAGTGTACACTACTATATATAAAACCCTCTATTATTATCAAACCTAAAATTATAAATCAATTATAAACCCTAACTAACTAAGAGTTAATAATACAAGCCCTAAATCAAATTTTTATCAAAATTAGGCTCAATCAAATTTTCAACAACATACATAAATGAAGTTCTAATTTCAAATGGGACTTACAAAAAACACTAAATTAATTTATCACAAATTAACATCTAGATCTAGAACAAAAGCATATGTAATTTGTTTAAGAACATATACCTCTATAGAAGAAAGAATGGAAGTGCAACAATGGCGGTGGTGCTACGGCGGCGGTGATACTTCGCCAGTGGAGGTTCGGCCGGTGTGGGCGCTGCTGGTGTACGTACGGTTGCTGTAATCGGAGAGGTGGTGGCCGCGGTTGCTGCCTGGTATACGTACGGTTGCTGCCTGGTGCACTTTGATTGAAGAAGGAAAGAAGACTAAGGAGTGGTGGCCGCGGGCAGATCGAAGAAGGAAAGAAGGAGAGGAAGTGAATTTTTTTTTTTTTAAAGTGCAGCTGTGTAATCGGGACTGGGGAGAGAGAAATAACATTAAGTTTCCCACCGAAATTGAAATCGGTGGGAATTTCCTATTCCCACCGATTTCAATCGGTGGGAATATTTTTTATTCCGATTTTATTTTAAATAAATTCCAGAATTTTTTAATTCAAATTACCACCGAAAATAATTTCGGTGGGAATTCATGAAATTTCCCACAGATTTATGCTCGGTGGGAATATTTCGGTGGAAATTTTCATTGTTTCTAGTAGTGATATGCCCGTTGAAGTGAGACAGTTTTAAGATCTTCCTCGAGCTTTGGTCCTTGTCTCTGAACAGCTCTCTGCAACTGTTCATTGTACAGTATGTTGTACGGATCTGTCAGTTCGTATTTAATGCACCATGCTGATACGAGGTTTTCGTTCAATCATTTGTCATTAATACCCTTCTCTTACAGCATTTATTACCCCAAGTGCATTTATTACCGTTGGAATGACTTTCTAATCTCTTCCACTCTGCTGATCGAATCCACTCTATTGATGAACACTCTGCTGATTCAAATCGAACCCATCTGATTTGACTCTGCCGAAAACCCAGTCTAATTCGTACTCAGCATCAAATCAGTAGTCTTCTACCGAAATTCAATCTTCTGATTTTACTTGTCTTTTCGATTGAACTTTTCAAAGGTTAGCTAAGCTTCCATTACTTAGCTAATGACTTTTGAAAATCATCAAAACCTCCTTTAACTTTTTCATCTTTATCCAACAAATCATATAAATACTAGACACACAAATAACTCTCAATAATTTAGGAAACTACTATTAATAACTGACTGGAACTATAACTCCTAATTAATCCTACGGATAATTACAAAATAATAACTAAAGCCTTTAGATTAGTGGGGATCATGGGTGGTTTTTTATCACCCACTTTAACATGTACGTATTTCACTACTGAAAACTATTACATCAATGTCACTGTAACTTATAAATTTTATTCATAAAAGATCTATTTTTATTATTATTACAAAGTTTTTTAAATCTAACTCAGTTGCCACAATTTTCCAAATTATTGAAAAGAAAAACATGAAAAAATATGAAAAATTCTTAATTAGACATCCTAGATCTTGTGGTTGAAAATACACCATATCATTAATTGTGATGATATAGTGCTCTTACAATAATAATGTGATACATTTTACAACCACAAGGTCTATAAAAATTTCCTAGACCTGGTCTTGACGTCAAGAATGTCCAAAAATATACATATACAACCTAACGGCCTTACTGTTAGGAAATGTTATTCTGAACCTTGGAAACGTGATGACCCTGATGAAACGTTTCTTCGAATTTTCTAAAAGTTTCTTAAGAGATTCAGAAAATATTTTGAGATGAAAGTCAAGAATTAACATGGGCTAGATCCTAATCCACTAATGCTTGGCCTTCCATATAAAATCACGAAGCCAACTTGACAAGGTTAACCCGATTTTACTCAATTATATTACTTCCTCCATCCATTACATATTGCTCCATTTTGGTTCGGCTTGAAGTTTTATGTGAGAGTTTAAAAATATAATTTTTAGATATCTTTACCATTTAAAAGTAGAGACTGAGAATTAATGATCTAATTATTTTCGACAAAAAAAAAAAAATTATTGTTAAAAGAAAAAATAGAAATAAAAAAATTGGGATAAATGGGATATATATGTATGTATGTTCATTCACATAAGAAATTATTTAGCATAACTGTTGCACCACGTCATCAAGCACACGTGGTATAACTGACTAATGAAATTATTACATGTGGAATGAGAATTCATATCACCCATGTTCAGGGTAATGTGAACGCAATTTTAAAATCATATATTGTATGAAAACATGTGGTGATGTGAAATCTCACTACACATAAAATTTTCATTGGTCGACTGCACCACATCCACGTGGTGCAGCGTCTCAAAATTAAGGCTATCTCCAACCCGAGGGCTTCCCCCCCCCCCCCCCCTCTCCCCCCTCCCCCTCCCCCTCGTCTCCAACCCGTAGAGGGACCCCACCACCACTACATGGCCATAATAATGACAATAATAATAATAATAATAATAATAATAATAACCATAATAATAATATATAAATAACAATTAATAATAACTAAATAAAAGTTGACAGGACACCTACTAATATTTGTATGTTTTTTATAAATTGTACAATCGTAGACAAATTTAAGATTTAAGATTTAAATTGACAATGTTTAAACTATAATGCTATTAAATTAAATTAAATTAAAATTTAAAAATAAAATTTTCCATGTTTGTATGTTTAAAATTTACTTCATAAAAAAATTTAAAATTTAAAAATTAAAATTAGTAATGTTAAAAATTTAATTTAAAATATAATGTTATTAAATTTGGCACAAAATTTTAAAATAAGCTTTTTCATTTTGAATTGAGTTTAAAAAAGAAAGAAAAAAAGGATGAAGCTGCCACTTGTCCAAACGCCCGGGTCTCTCCCCTGCCCCCTCCCCACCGGTTTGGAGGAGGATATCCGGTATCCCCTCCCCCATCCCCTCCTCGATGCCCTAATATCCATCAAAACTTATGGGCCTTACAATTTCTGGTAGGTATATTTGGGCCTTTTCTCATGAATTAGTACATGGGCCTTACGGCCTTTAAATATTATCATTTGGCCATGTGAAAATAAGAGATCCAATATATTACAAAGGTTATTTTTGGAGTGACAACCGACTCATTAAAAATGGATGCACAATTTTTTATTTGTAAATTGTACACATGTGGTGGGAGAAATCTGCATGGCGAAATAGTTGAGAAAAGCTGTGATGCGCAATCATAAATCAATTTCCCAAAATATTCAATTATCAGAACTGAGTTGTAAACCCTCTCTTTCTCTCTCTACATTACTCTCGTGTCTATATATGGTTAGATAAATCTGCACTTGATTCAATTTTTTTTTTCTCTATTTTATTGGCCACAGCCTCCAAAAATATATCATCACTTTTTTTTTTGTTTGGCCGAAATTGTACTGTTTGTCTACCTATTTGTCCTTCATTTTAATTATGGAATAGAAAAGATGGAATCATCACAAGGGCACAGCGCTTCGCACAACAATTTGGTAAAAGTCCACTTTCTTAATTTTCTTTTAATTTAATTTTTTTAAAAGGAAAATGAAAGATCTTGATTTTCTTGGAACACCCATTTGGGAAATTCAAAGAATTTCTCGATTTTAAGAACTTTGCAGTTTTGCAATAGTTTTCTTGATTTAATTTCTTTAAATCTCTGTAATGCATGTATTTATAGTTGTACTCTTTTATTAAGCAATCTTGGTTTTCTCGGGTCTTGGCATTCTTATGTGACATATGTATCACCCATGAAATGCCAGTTGATATCACCAATTTGCATTTTTTTTGTGGCATTTTTTCAAGAGAGTGTTGTCAATTGAGTGCCCAGTTGATATCTATTGCAATTTTATAATTACTGAGTAGCTTTAATTTCATTTTTTTTGATTTATTACTGTCTAATTTGGACAGTCAGTTGGTTCAAGTGACCTCATGGGTTTAATCTCTTTGTTGTAGGATTTCATTGTGCAAGATTTCAGTTTCTAATTCTTATTTTATCGTATGTCTTAAGAACCATAATGATTATACTGGTCTTGCAATTTACATGAAGAAATGCAAGAAATTTTCAAATGCAAAGCGGCTTTAATATTCAATATTTTTCTTTTCCATGTTCCAGCCATCAAGGTTTTAGTACTGTGTATGAATTAAATTAAGAGTGATTTGTGGAACCCCAGAGGTCGACTTACAAGGAAACCCTTGTAAAACCCCTGACGTTTCAGAAACTACAAAGAGGCCCCTATGGTTTAGACTAAGAACCAAAATACCCCCTACAGCTTCAACAATCATTACAAGGACACCCCTTACACAACTTATAAAAAACTTACAAAAAAGACCCTGTAAGGGGTGTCTTTGTAATTTTTGGAACCACAAGTTTTTTTTTGAAATTACGGTAAACCTCAGGGGTCCGAGTGTAAATCACCCTTGAATTAAAAGAACCTAAATCAGAAATCTGCTTGTATAATTGCAGGATGAGTCACTAATCAGCCATATGCTTGAAAAAAACGGTAACTCTAATTCCACTGTGCCTACAAGTAGACTGGAAAGGTTGTTAAGAGAAAGAGAGCTAAGAAGGTCCTCAAGGTCTCCTCATTCTAATGAAGAATCAAGAGATAGTAATGGGATCGATGTGGATGTTTTTGGAAACATAAATGACCTATATATATCTGATGGATATAGAGAGGAAGATTTCTTCGGAGGGAAATACCCAAATGATGGATGGGGAAAACAAGATGCTCGAGTCCGGAAACAAAGGCTACTCGTGGTGGCCAATCGGCTACCAGTGTCTGCAGTTAGAACGGGTGAAGACTCGTGGGCACTTGAAATAAGTGTAGGAGGCCTAGTTAGTGCTCTTTTGGGTAAGAACCAGATTTTGATGCCTATATTAAAAAATGATTCCATATATTATTATGGTGTTATAATTCTTTTTTACATTATAAAGGTATCAATGAGTTTGAAGCAAGATGGATAGGGTGGGCAGGTGTAAACGTACCCGATGAAGTCGGGCAGAGATCACTAACTAAAGCTCTTGCTAAAAAGGTTTGTAGGAAAACTTTACAAATGGAAGTTGTTTTTTTATTACCGGAGATTAAACTAATGTCAGAATTTTGTATTTTTTTCAGAGGTGCATTCCGGTGTTTCTTGATGAAGAAATTGTTCACCAATACTATAATGGCTACTGTAACAATATATTATGGCCACTTTTCCATTATCTTGGGCTTCCACAGGAAGACCGCCTTGCTACTACACGTAGTTTTCAGTCTCAATTCGCTGCTTACAAAAAGGCAAACCAAATGTTTGCGGATGTTGTAAATGAGCATTACAAGGAGGGTGATGTTGTTTGGTGCCATGATTATCATCTTATGTTTCTTCCAAAATGTCTTAAAGATTATAACAATAAAATGAAAGTTGGTTGGTTTCTCCACACACCTTTCCCTTCCTCGGAAATTCATCGTACATTGCCGTCAAGATCAGAACTTTTAAGATCTGTTCTTGCTGCTGATTTGGTTGGGTGAGTAAATTTTTAGTCAAAATTATATATTTACAATGTAACATTTTAGTCCAAGATTGTTTCATTGGTTTGGGAGAATGAATGAATAAATGGATTTTTGTGTCTCCCTTTGTTTAACACTTTAACTTGTGCAAGAAGTGAATAATATCAAAGATGTTGATTTATTCCATCACTTGCTGATATCATACATGTGTATTTTTCTGATTTTTTTTTTTTTTGCTCTTAGATTCCACACTTACGATTATGCAAGACACTTTGTAAGTGCGTGTACTCGTATTCTTGGGCTGGAAGGCACACCTGATGGTGTGGAAGATCAAGGAAAGCTGACTCGTGTGGCAGCTGTATAATAATGAAAATTTGGAAATTTTCTTTTCTTTTTACACCTCACATTTGCAAAAGAATTGCAATTTATAAATGGCAGTATTAAGTTAAGACTAATTTCGTGACTTCTGAACTACAGTTTCCCATTGGTATAGATTCTGATCGGTTTATTCGAGCTCTTGAGCTTCCTCAAGTGAAAGACCATATTAAAGAATTGAAAGAAAGATTTGCTGGGCGAAAGGTGATTGTAACATATAAGAGACCATATTTACCGTGATATTTTTAAGATTTTGTGCAGCGTATTATTGAAACTTTTATATGGTTTTTGAGTTGATTCAAATTATTTTGTTTGGATGAATTTGAACAGGTAATGCTAGGGGTTGATCGTCTAGATATGATTAAGGGAATACCCCAAAAGATTTTGGCATTTGAAAAGTTTCTTGAAGAAAATCCAATTTGGCGCGACAAGGTCGTTTTAGTACAAATTGCTGTACCAACAAGGACAGATGTTCCTGAATGTATGTATCCTTTTGTTTTTAGCTCATTAAGAATCATATCGTCTTAAAAATAATTTATGATATTTTCGCTTATTTGGGGTTGTATATTATTCTAGATTTTCTTTTATATATATAAGGGTGATTTACACTCAGACCCCCTTAGGTTTGGGCATATTACAAGAAACCCCCGCTGTTTGAAAAATTACAGGGACATCCCCTCAGGTTTGGGCATAATACAAGAAACCCGTTACGGCGTTAAAAACAGACGAAATTTGATGATGTTAGCAATTTTTTTTTTGATTTTCCAAATTTACCCCTGGCTAAATATACCCATAGGGGGTGTCTATGTAATAATATTATACCACAGGGGGTGTCTGTGTAATAATATTATACCACAGGGGGTGTAACATATATTTTGACTATAAATTTCATGGGGGTACTTATAGCCAATGGTCATATTTTAAAAAATGACCAATGGATGTTATGGTTGGCCATATATTTTTACTATAAATTAAAATGTTCACGTATAGGGATAATCCAACTTTAAATCTCGGCGTGCATCTGCAACCATTATGGGTGCATTCTTCACACACCCTACACATGAATATTTTGATTATCGATATTTTAAGCATCGTACACTACCTCTTGAATTTGATGAAGACATTATCAAATTTGTGGGATGAAATGTAAAAAAAAAACATTTGGACTATTATTTATAACCAAAATATGTGGCCAACAGTAACATTCAAAGGTCATTTTTTAAAATATAACAGTTGGCTACAAATAACTCCCTGAAGTTATTGTAATCTTTCAAATATACACCATGTGGTATAATATTATTACATAGACACCCCCAGTGGTATAATATTGTTACATAGACATCCCCTCTGGGTATATTTAGCCAGGGGTAAATTTGGAAAATCAAAATTTGTTTTGCTGACATCATCAAATTCCGTCTGTTTATAACGCCGTAAGGGGTTTCTTGTAATATGCCCAAACCTGAGGGGGTGTCCCTGTAATTTTTGAAACAACGGGGGGTTTCTTGTAATATGTCCAAACCTGAGGGGGTCTGAGTGTAAATCACCCTATATATAATTAGAACAAATTGAAAAAATCTGATGGACCCATGGTAAAAAAAAGAAAAAAAGGAACAGGATTGAAGGTTTCAACATTTTGTTTAATAAGACAATTTATCCTATTATCTATATTCTAGCTATACATAGTTCACAATTTTTCAATAATGCTGTACACTTTTGTACTCTAGTTTTATATGTGTAACATATTCTTTGTTTTTTGGCAGATCAAAAGCTTTCGTCCCAAGTTCATGAGATTGTTGGACGGATAAATGGAAGATTTGGGACCCTTACAACTGTTCCAATACATCATTTAGTGAGATAATTTTCCTTCAAG
The DNA here is from genome assembly GCA_034814905.1 of Penstemon davidsonii. NCBI lineage: Eukaryota > Viridiplantae > Streptophyta > Magnoliopsida > Lamiales > Plantaginaceae > Penstemon > Penstemon davidsonii. The sequence goes on along the minus strand of JAYDYQ010001451.1, from coordinate 55,409 downwards.
AAAATTGATGTTGGGATATAAATTTTAAACTAAAGAAAATATTTATCATGCTGAATAGGAAGAAGCATCGTCAAATGTTGAAGGTCTTTCGCTGAATAGTTCTAAAAGGTCATGTAATACCAAAAAACACAACGTTGTTGTTGGGAAGCAAGATAAGAAACTTGGCTAGAGTGTTTAGTCCATTTGTTTGATGATGTATAAGTATTTACACATACATCTAAGTTTGGAAATGATATTAAACCATTTCCTTGGATTTTTCAAGTTTGTATTTTCCATGTAAAAGATGCTAAACTTTTATCCTTTTCCCTTAAAATTAACTAGATAACTGAAGATGTTTTTTCCCCTAATATAGATCTGAGGGTATATTGTAGTACTGTAAGTTTCTAGTAAATTTTATTTGCATATACCTCTATATAATGGCTCTGGATTTTTTTTTTTACAGGACCGATCTCTTGATTTTCATGCTCTATGCGCATTATATGCTGTCACTGGTACACATTTTCGTACACTGTTTGATCTCTTTCACTGTCTAAAATTTTTGTCAATATTGGATCAAGTTACTCCCACGAAAAACTTTGGATGTACTGATGTTTCTCGTAATCTTTATACGTGTAGAGAAAAGAAGGATCTTGAAAAGGATATGTTTATTTATCATTAAATATTTTATCATTAAGCATACTAATTGCCCCCTTTAACTCACGAGCGCTTGTTTCGTTTAGATGTTGCTCTCGTTACATCTTTAAGAGATGGAATGAATCTTGTGAGCTATGAGTTTGTGGCCTGCCAAGCTTTAAGGAAAGGGGTGCTCATTCTAAGTGAGGTGCCTATGTTTAAGACAATTATCTTAAAGATTATGTAGTCTGAAAATTGGTATAAAGTCTCTAATATTATTTTATGTTCTTTACTTTCCTTTTTCTAGTTTGCTGGCGCTGCTCAGTCTCTTGGTGCCGGAGCAATTTTAGTGAACCCTTGGAATGTTACAGAAGTTGCTGCATCAATTGGTTATGCTTTAAGTATGCCTTCTGACGAAAGAGAAAAACGACATCGCCACAATTTCACACATGTTACTACTCACACGTCCCAAGAATGGGCTGAAACGTTTGTAAGGTAAGTATCGACTATTTGCAAGCTATAGTTTCAACTAGTAATAATATTGTTTCTGCTATATATTTATCTGAATCTAGTATTTTCTTGTATATAGTGAACTCAATGATACTGTTGTTGAAGCTCAGCTGAGAACTCGGCAAATTCCACCTTTACTTCCTAAAGAAGAGGCGGTTGATCATTATATGCGGTCAACTAATCGTCTACTTATTTTGGTATGTTCTCATCTCATGATACTAAAACAATACTCATTTTTTTATTTCCTTCTCCAAGCAACTGGTGTTTTTCTTTACAGGGATTTAATGCAACACTTACTGAACCTGTGGACACTCAAGGAAGAAGAATCGACCAGTTCAAAGAAATGGAGCTTAAGTTACATCCTGAGTTGAAAGAATCCTTGAAAAGACTTTGTGATGATCCAAAAACGACAATAGTTGTACTTAGTGGAAGTGATAGAAATGTTCTTGATGAGGTTTTCTGCTTCCACTTATCATCCACTTTTTCATCAGCACATTCAACTTGTTGACTGACATATTCTGCAGAACTTCGGAGAATATAATTTGTGGTTGGCAGCAGAACACGGGATGTTTTTGCGTCTTACCACAGGAGATTGGATGACAACAATGCCTGAAAATCTAAATATGGATTGGGTTGACAGTGTAAAGGTTGGTTCATAATCGACGTTTATCCTTTAGTATATTTATTTTGTTATAGTAGAAATTTATGAAATCCCGTTTGTTTCAGCATGTGTTCGAATATTTTACAGAGAGAACTCCACGTTCTCATTTTGAGCTTCGTCAGACCTCTCTCGTATGGAATTATAAGTATGCAGGTGATTTATTTATATGTATATATTACTCCATTCTCTATGTGCAACTTTCACTTGTATTGTTTTACCTCATCTTATTGGTGATTTGTGACTATATGCTTAGATATTGAGTTTGGGAAGCTTCAATCGAAGGATCTGTTGCAACATCTATGGACAGGCCCGATTTCAAATGCTTCTGTAGATGTTGTTCAAGGTGCACGATCTGTTGAGGTGCGAGCAGTTGGTGTGACCAAAGTGAGTCTTCTGGTATAATAATGTCAACATTTTTCATTGCTCGAGACAATTGGCGAGTCTAAATCTTGTGTGTATTTCCTCTTCAGGGTGCTGCAATTGACCGAATCTTAGGGGAAATTGTTCATCACAAAAACGTAAAAGCTCCTATTGATTATGTTTTATGTATAGGACACTTTCTGCCAAAGGTACTCAATTATGTCTATATTAAAATTTAAGTCTTTAGTATTGGTTAATTATGATTGTTTATCATGAGTTGTTGGAATTATTTGCTCATATATTTATTTAAGCACAAAGAATCAGAATTCTTTTTTGGGGATTCATCCAAAGAAAAAGTGAAAAGTGAATATTATTAATAAATGTAATGGGAGGAGTGGGGGAGTTAAAAAGCTACGACTGCCTTTAAATTTAAGGGTAAAATAGGAAAAACAAAAAATTAGTGTAGCATGACATGACTTCTCTTTTTATATAGTATAGATACATTTCATTGGAAAATACACCCATATGTTCTATGAATTACTAAAAATGTGAACTACCTGTTAAACTATAATTAAACATGTGACGACAAATGTACTCTTTTACAAGGTATAAACATGTCTTTTTTAAGTCTTTAGTATTGGTTAATTATGATTGTTTATCATTAGTTAGAATTATTTGCTATACATTTCATTGAAAAATACACCCATGTGTTCTATTAGTTAGTAGAGTCATAAAAATGTGAACTACTATCTATAATTAAACATGTGATGACAAATGTACTCTTTTATGGGTATAAACATGTTTTTTTCAATTTATTATTTTCTATAACTAGATTGGGAAAGTGTGGGGGATTTTTTTTATGTGAAAACAATGGGGGTATATGGCAATTATTATAACTAATATGGAGGGTTCATGACAATTTACCCCTGTGATATGCATAATGTTTATTTTATCTCCATGTGATTTGAAAAATATCACTTTACCCCCTATAATCTTATAAAAGTATCACATTACCTCCCTGACATTTTTAAACTTAAAAAAAAAATACGAAATTGACAGACTACCCCAACTTATAACTGTGACACTTTACCCCCTGTGTTATTATAAATGTGTCACTTTACCCCTTGTGTTATGATAAATGTGGCACTTTACCTCTTTGTGCTATGATAATTGTGACACTTTACCCCCTAAGGGTACTTTTGTCTTTTTACGCAACACTCTTCATGCACAATCTCAATTTCGGGCAAGTGTTTCACTCTACGTGGAAGGAGGTAAATTGCTAAAAAAGTTTAGGGGTAAATTGAACATTATGCATATCACATGGGAGATAAATTGGCATATAACCCCTAATATGGAGTATTTGCTATGTAAATTAATACATGAGGTGTTTCGGTGAGGAATGAAAATGGTTTATTTATTTGCTACTTATGGAAATGTTTCAGGACGAAGACATCTACACGTTCTTTGAGCCAGAATTACCTATTGGGCCGACACCTATTGCAAGAGCCAAGATGACCAACTCTCTCAACAGATCATCTGCTTCAAATTCAACAGGGAGAAATGGTTTACCTGCATTTTGCCGGAAAGCTCCTCTACCTTTTCCAACACAAGAGAAAAGAGTAAGCGGTCTTAATGGAAACGGGAATTGGTGGTCTAGAATGCGCGATAGGATGACTGTGCACGAAGGCTCATCAGTTCTTGATCTCAAGGGTGAAAATTATTTCTCGTGTGCTGTAGGGAGGAAACGTTCTAACGCGAGATATCTTCTGGGATCATCAGCTGAAGTTGTGTCATTGCTCAAGGAATTGGCACATTGTCAGCATTTAAATGGTTAGAGAATTAGCTTAGTTGATTTTAAACAGGGTTATGATTGTGGTAAGTCCTCTAATTGATGTGACAACTATGGATTATGTTAGGTGACTATCTGAAACTAGCCCATTGATCAAATTAGTTTATTTAATTTATTGCATTTGAGATCGTTATTAGGCTTGTTGCGATTGTTTCGATTCTCAAATTAAATGAAATCAAATGAGTTTTGAAGGGAAAAGCAAGATACTAATTTATTCGAAATCTGCACGAAACTATCTTGTGAAAAATTTATTGCATAGGTTTACTTTTTAAAAATTCAGCACGAAACTCTCAACATGTTTAAAATAGGTAATTTCATATTGACTTATTCAATAAATTAATTTTAAAATATTTTACATTAAGTTGGAGGAATCAACATGAAGTATTTTAAAAATGGTTTTTCGAAATACACAGATCCAAAATGAGCTACTTTTTACAAATTAGCGTTTTCGTGCTGAGTTTTTAAAAGTAAAGGAGTTGATTTTATGCAATAAAAATTTCACACGGTAATTTCGCGCAGTTTAGCATCACAGAGAAGAGTATCTTGCATTTACCCCAAGATTTGATTGACTAATTTGTTTTGAAAAAAAATTGAGCTCGAGGATTGAGTTTCTAAGGTTGTTGAACGTTAAATGTTCCAATTTGGTTTGTTATGTATTATGAATTGAATTGAGACGAAATCAATTTATGATCGAGTTCAAATGAATTTTCATTAGCTAGAATTCATTTTCAGTCATAATTGAAAATTTGAAGTTTACAAAGATTTTGGCTTCTAACATAGATTTTTTTCGTGATTAATTTGTAAATGCAAAATTACGCCGATGCGATGAAGAAATTCACGGAGCTGTGTTTTCTTTTCCTGAGATCGAGAAAGTAATTCAACTAATGTATGTGCCACAACAATTTAGGGTCTTTATAAAATGAGATGTTGTGGAACAATGGTGTACATGAAATATCACATCTCAACAATGATGATGTGGCATCGGATATTTAAGAAAACTTGACATTTATTAAGTTACATAATAACCTTTATTTAATATGTTTAAAGTTAATTTTTTTCTTCTAATTACAGATCTTCTTCATCATCGTCTTCTTCCTCAACCCTCCACCCATTCTCAACCATTTATAATTCTGGATTGTCTAGAAAATGCGAACCAATTGAGACCTACCAAAATCAATTAAGGTGTATGTGGATGGGTTATGGCCCGGTCTCGCCGGTTTCGCGAGACCGAGTCAAAACCCTTTCAAATGAGTTTTCGCCAAACCCATAAAACCATTAAAAACCTATTCAGAAACTCACAATCAAACTCTTCAAACCTCTAAAACATTGATTTGATACATACCACCTACTTTTTCCCTCAAATCTCACTTGAAAAGACATTGATTTGACACCTACCACCTACTTTTTCCCCTAAACCCAAGTATCCAAACCCAAATCCAAGTGGGGTTTCAACTTATCAAACCACAAAACTTAACAGCCAAAACTCATCCAAATGAGGTCACAAAGGTTTCATCGAAACCACCAAAACCATTTTTTTAAAATCGAGACCTGCAAAACCAAGTCAAAACCCATCAAATAGACGCTTAGTTTACTTGACAAAGTGTATTAGTACACCTATCCTTTCCAAGCACAATATTTAAGTGCAGACAAAATTGCAAAAAAGGTCCCAAATTAATTAGTAATTTTGAATTTTTGTCCGAAGATATATAACTTAGCCAAATTCGTCCCGTAATTTTATATTATTTTGTAATATCGTCTCACTTGCCACATGGATGCATACATGTCATTAACAATTATATAAGATTGCAGAATTCGTCCCAAACTAACTACAAATTTTGATTTTTCGTCCCAAATTATTTCAACACGCCGACTTCCGTCATGTAATTGAAATGACTTGGGAAAAAAAGAATTCGTTCCAAACTAATTATAGATATTTTTTATTTATTAATACAAAAAAAATGCACAATTTTTTCCTAATGAATTGAGATAGGATTTTTTTTCTCAAAAGCGCAAGGGAATTTAAAAAATCTATACTATTTTTCTCTTAAAAAAAGTTAATGACAATTTACTTCCATGTGATATTCATAATGTTCAATTTCTCTCCTTGTGTTATGATAATGTGGCAGTTTATCCCCCCCCCACCCCCCCACCCCCCCCCGGTGTTGTGATAAATGTGGAAATTTACCTCATGTATTATAATAAATATAGCAATTTACCCACTATGTTATAAAACACTTTGCTCTATTTTTGCAATTGAGTTACACTCTCCGATTCAAGGGGATAAAATACTTTTTTAAAATTTTTACAGGGGTAAATTGCTCATTTTCAAATTACAGGGGGTAAATTGAACATTATGAATATCACAGAGAATAAATTGCCTTTAGTCCCTTAAAGAAGTAAAAGATGAATCGTCATTTCCATTAAATTAGAAATTTAATAATGGACTAAATTCACGCAAAATGATAAATTGTGAGACGAAATTTGGCGAATTAATATAGTTTGGGATGAAAAAGCAAAATTTGTAATTAGTTTGGAATGAATTTTACAATCTTGTATGATTGTTCATGTTAAAATTTACCACGTCTTGACACATAAGCAGCCATGTGGCAAGTGGGACGATATTCCAAAAGAATATAAAATTACGGGACGAATTTGACTTAGTGGTATATCTAAAATCAGTGATTAGTTTGTGATGTTTTTTATTTTTCCTTGAGTGCATTATATCAGTCAATTAATATTTATTACAGCAACATATTTACTCATCATGTATGGAGCACAAATAATCTCTTAGCATGAGAAATTAAATATACAAAGAAATAAAGTAATATTTTACAAATCCACGACGGAGAGAGGGACTAGGGGGTACCCCCTCTTCTTCTTTTCTTTTTCTTAGTATAGTAGTATTGTAGTTTATAAAACAAAAAAAAAAAAAAAAAAACTCAAAAAATTAGTCCAATCAGCAATTCCTCTGGTCAAATAAAAAATTAGTTCAATTAATTCAATTCAATATTAACTTATCCTATTATTGTCTAACTCTACCCAAGCCCCAATTTAAACTCAAATCTTCTCCTAACTCCCAACATCTTCAAACTCAAATCTTCAATCCAAACGACTTTTCTTTTCTTGAACTCTCGGCCCTTTCCAATCAACTTGAAAATTATATTAGGAATGTTCGATAAAGTGATGATATTTCTATCTGAAAGAGACTGGTGATCTTGCTAGAAGATGGTTGCAACTAAAATGAATATTGCATTCTCGTTTGTTTACAAACTTGTGACATTGACGTTTATTCTACCAATTGCAACTGCATCAGTAAAGAGAGTTTTTTGGCTAAGAAGATAATAAAGAATCAACTTCGTAACCGAATGAGCGATCAATGGCTAAATGATAGTCTAGTTGCTTTTATAGAGATAGACATATTTAGTTGTATTTCAAACGATGCTATCACGGATCGATTTAAAAAATGAGAAATCATCATGGTCAATTATTAATGTAAATACGTAGATATTTTGGGTTCTTTTAGGACTATAACGGGGTATCATACGCGTAGGATCTCAGACGCTACCAGTTGCTCCAAAACCAATTGGTGTTAGGAAAGTCGCATACCCTTCCCTTATAGTGCATTCACGCAAGCGCCCACAATATTTGATTGTGATTCCACCGGCACACTCAATTCGAGTGTCACAGGATAATTGTTGTCACCCGCATACTCAGTTAGGGTGCCCAACAATCTCCCCCTCAACAATTCTCCTGCTGGGAATCGAACACGTGACCTTTACTCTGATACCACTTGTAGGACCTCAAGCGCTACTAGTTGCCCCAAAACAAATTGGTGTTTGGAAAGACGCATACCCTTCCCTTATAGTGCATTCACACAAGCGTCCACGATATTTGATTGTGATTCCACTCGCACACTCAGTTTGGGTGCCACAGGATAATTGATGTCACCCGCTCACTCAGTTAGGGTGTCCAACAATATGTAATTAGAGTATCTCGTGGGGGTTATTTTTCTCGAACTCCACCTCTCCGTTTTTGTATTGCGTCTATATTTTCTCGTGTATAATACTCCCTCTGTCCCAATTTTTTTTCTCCATTAACTACAGTGCAAAGTCAAACTTTTTGCTTTTAAGTGACTTATCAAGAAAATTTGCTACATTTATAGTATTTTAAACCTTTTAAATATTTATATATATGGTGTTGTATAATATTATCAAATCATTGTTGACAAAAAATAATCAGATTATTTATTATATTTTTTTAAATTTTGGTCAAGTTGACTGATCAACTGTATTAAGGAGAATTTTTTTTGGGAAGTTTGACTATTTGATTTTTTTTTTTTTGTAAAAATCCTGCATCCGCCCCTAGTGTACATGATATATCACATCTCAACCATTAAAAAAAACCAACAATAAATCTGAACCACAAATTTTGATCAAAATGTCCAACGATGATGTGACATCGGATATTTAAAAAAACTTGACATTTGTTATATTATATAATAACCCTTTACTTAGTATGTTTAAAACTAAATCTTTTTTTTTTTTTTTCCAATTACAGATCTCCTTCATCATCGTCTTCTTCCTCAACCCTCCACCAATTCTCAACCATTTAAAATTCTGGATTCTCCACCCATTCTCAACCATTTATAATTCTGAATTGCCTAGAAAATGCGAACCAATTCATTGAGACCTACCAAAATCAATTAGTTTACTTGACAAAGTGTATTAGTGTTAAAATTAATTCATAATTACTTAGGCATGAAGTTCCTTAAGCATAAAAAAATCATACTTGGTTGATATATAGTCCACATTGATCTGGTTGATATATACTCTTCACGGACTCGGATACGCGTGCGACTCGGCTCGGATACGCGTCGGACTCGCCACATGGCGAGTCCGAGAAAATAAAATAAAATAAAAACCGGACACTTGTATCCGACTCGGTCAACTACTGAGTTGACACGATCATGGACTCGCTAGGTGTCACTGCCTGCTTAGTTTTCCTTATTAATGGAGTCAGGCAGTAAGGCAGCATATAAACCATACTGCACACCTTTATTATTTATAAGACATCAGCTTCTTTTTACATCTACCTTTTGATGAGGGCTATTTTACACCTATGATTGAATAGTACTTTCTGAGCTTGTTCAGACCTGTGAAATCGGAATAAGTCTCCTCGAAAGTTCCATGATCGGCTCGATCTGCCTTTCTACGTTTAGTTGACCTGAAGATCGATCCCGAAGGTTTATTGGGCCATGCAGGACTCCTAGTTATGTTAGGATAGGGTATTCATTATAAATAGTGAATCCTACTTTGTATTATGGATCCGAATTTTGCCCATCAATAATAAGAATTCAGTTGTCCTCCTCTTACATAATTTGTCTACGTATTTAGTATAATTCATACAAGTCTTGAATTGCACCATCCTGAGTACTTTAACCAAACCCTAAATATAAAATTGTTCTCATAATTATTACTGATACTATAACCTAGAACGAAATCAGGTTAAATCAGTTGGCGCCCACCGAGGGGCAGGTTAATTGCTCGAACGAATAATGGTCAATCCAAGGAAAAGCACACGCAACGCTGGTAAGAGCACGAATTCTCAGCCTCCCCGTGCTGTAGAAAATTTAGCTGAAACTTCCCAAAGGATTAACGATAATAGTATGCCGCCTCCAGCAGAACGTCAAGATTTTGATCGTATGGAAATGCATATTACGGGGAACGCGACTAATAACCAAAACGCTGGGGGACAGCAAGCCCCTAGTCGGAGCAGGGCCCCCGACTCTCCTGCTCGATCCGTCCCTCCTCTCCCCTTACCGGCTGATCAGGAAAGATTGAAGCAGATTGCTCAATATGAACTCACTATGTGCTCAAATTTTGCAAGCACCGGCACCGGAAACGACAGGACCAACGGTGGCCGCGGTTCGGCCCTCAAGAGTGATCAATAATAATAGGGGACCTCGATGGGACATCGATCGAGTATCAGTTCAAGCGGAGAGTCCTGAAGCAGATCAACGATCCCATATTTCTCCACCAAACGTTATTGAAAGACCTCCTGGTCGAAGAGTTAATCAGACAAGAGTTAATGCTCGTCCTGAACCACATCAGTCTAGAGAAAGGACTGTTATTCCGATCGACGATGATATGGAGCCCCCAATCATGGATCGACGAGCCACTAGAAGATTCTCAAAGAGAGATATCGAGAGAATGGTGGAGGAAATATTGGAACAGAGGTTGTTAGCTACAAGACAACCCTGGCCCCGCTCGAGAGAATTTCAGGATAGTATCACGACATGTTCCCCATTTTGCCTGGAAATTAAAGAAGCACAGGCCTCGGGACCTCTACCTAGTCGACTTCCCAGATACGAAGGGACAGTTGATCCGTGTGACTATATATTCAGTTTCACGAATATAATGAACTTATATGCTCACTCAGCTGAATACACCGCAAAATTAATGGTCACGACGTTTGAAGGATTAGCGCTGGATTGGTTCGGAAAACAACCACCTAACTTAATTTTTAGCTTCAGAGAGCTATGTAACAAGCTAGAGCAACAGTTTGCAAGCCATAAAAGACAAAAGCTCCCTATGAGTTACTTCGGAACTATTACCCAACAGGAAGGAGAATCTCTAAGAAGCTACTGGCGAGGTTCAATGTCGAATTATTAAAGATCGACTCCCTAAATATTGATTATATCATATCGATCTTGTTCGACCTTACGAAAAATAGACAATTTGGCAATGCATTAAGTCGAAAGCAACCTCGAACTTTCGCAGAAATTATGACGTTGGCTTCTAAGTATATGACTCAAGAGGAAATGAATTCGTTTAAGGATAATAATAAGAACAAGGCTTCCACTTCAGGATTAAGAAGACCTGATAAAGCCCCGATTCCTAAAACCATGGATTACGAGCGATTTTCCCGAAAAGGGAATGTCTGTCAAAGATTGGAATATGGCGGAAGCAACCCTGAGAAAAGACCTAATGTCTACCTCAGACCTCGAACTCCAGAAAGGAATGTCAGAGATCGGATCAGTTATGTGGAGTATACCAAACTAAATGATCCCAGAGAAGACATATTGGTGATACTGGAAAGAAACAACTGGATTCCCCCGGCGAAGAGGATTACGCAAGCTAAGCCTGGGGCGAAAAACTACGATCTCTATTGTAGATATCATCGAGCACACGGTCATAGAACCGAGGATTGTTATTACTTGAAGCAGGAGATCGAGAAGTTGATCCAAGAAGGCAAGTTGAATGAGTTTGTGGAAAGAACAGATCGAAGGAGACAAAGGACAAGTAGTCCCAGAAGAAGGGAGGGGAACAGAAGCCCACCTAGGAGGTCTCCAGGCAACAACGCGCCCCGTAGAGATGACATCGACAATGATCACGTCAATGGAACCATTCATGTGATCTCTGGTGGTCCGGCGGGGGGTGATAGTCGTAACAAGAGATGGAAAACGGCTCGATCTCTGGAAAAGGAAGTCGTAATCCCTAAAGAAATATGGGCACTCGAGAATAAGAGCTCCGAGAAGTAGATAATCAGCTTCGATGAGAGTGAAGTCCCGAAAAATTTGAATTGGGATGTTAACGAAGACCACCCTGATTTTCCTATGGTAGTTTCGCTAAAAATTTCCGACTTCAATGTCAAGAGAATTCTGATTGATAATGGTAGCTCGGCTAACATAATAGCCATTGAAGCTCTGAATCAAATGAATCTAGGAAAGTTAACTTTACAAAGGGTAGCTACCCCGTCAGTAGGGTTCGGAGGGTCGGAGATCGTACCAGCAGGAACTATCAATCTAAGTGTCACCCTCGGGAGTAAACCTCAGCTAGTCGTAAAAATGATAAAGTTCCTGGTAGTGGAGACACCGTTTGCCTATAATGCCATTCTGGGTAGACCGGCCTTAAATCAATTCCGAGCCGTAGTATCGACCTATCATCAGAAGATAAAATTCCCTACTATTTCGAGGATCGGGGAAATAGTTAACGATCACTGCATGGCATGGGATTGTTATAATACGACACATTCCCTAAAGAGGAACGTCGACCCATTAACACCATCGAAAAGAAAGGCGATAGGATCTTCGGTGGAAAAATCTCATGAACCAGAGCTGCCTAGTACAGAAAGGATCGATAAAAAGGGGAAAGAACCTATCGATCTGACTCTGCGTGCACCTGAGCATAAGGACGTTCAACTCATAGAGAACGATCCAAGCAAAATCACTAGGATTGGAACGGAGTTATCTCCGCAAGGAGAAATCATGTTAATTGACTTCTTGAGAAAAAATACAGACGTGTTTGCCTGGAGCTCGGAGGATATAGTGGGAATTGATCCAAGGATAATAACCCACTCTTTAAAAATTGATCCGACCGCGAAACCAGTCAGGCAAAAGAAAAGGAATCACGGCCCTGTGAAAGACAAAATAATAAAAGCAGAGGTCGAGAGACTATTCATGTCTAAACAGATAAGAGAAATACACTTTACAGAATGGCTGTGTAATGTTGTACTGGTATCGAAGGGCGACAAGAAGGATAATAAATGGAGTATGTGCAACGATTTTACGGACTTAAACAAATTATGTCCAAGAGATTGCTATTTTTAGCATGATGGACGCGTTCCAAGGTTTCTACCAGATATTCATGGACGAAAAGGATCAAGAAAAAACTGCCATTGTTACCGAACAAGGAGTATACTGCTTTGTGGTAATGCCGTTCGGATTGAGAAACGCTGGAGCAACTTATCAACGTTTGGTGAACTTAATGTTTAAGGAACTAATCGGAGAAATAATGGAGGTATATGTGGATGACATGTTGGTCAAAAGCATGAGCGAGAAGGACCACATCGAACACCTAGATCGTTGCTTCAAGATTCTAAGGAAGTATGGAATGAAACTCAACCCTTTGAAATGAACCTTTGGAGTAAGGTCGGGAAAATTCCTAGGTTACTTGGTTCACCAAAGAGGCATCGAAGCAAATCCTGAAAAGATACGCGCTATCACTGAAATGAAGCTTCCAAGGAATATTACTCAAGTACAAAGCCTGGTGGGTAAAATTGTAGCCCTGAACAGGTTCATATCAATATCCGCGGATAAAAGTCTGCCATTCTTTCAGACTTTAAGAAAATCTAAAACATTTGAATGGACTGAAGCCTATGACCAGGCATTCGATCAACTGAAAGAATACCTGACTTCACCGCCACTGCTCGCCATGCCTACTGAAGGACAACCTCTTTACATGTACATTGCAATTTCCAAGGCAGCCATAATCTCAGTATTAGTCAAGATTGATGAGGGGTATTTCGCATACGCCACTTTAGGAAATGCCTTCTGCTCGAGGTCGACCTCGATCCCGACCAGGATGGTATTCTCCGACCTGAAGAGCCTAGTTTCCGATCGAGCCAGATTGATAGCACTAGATCCAGTACTCCGACCTTCTTCCCGACCTGCTCGTCTCCTCGGAATTACTGTGGGGCCGACCCCCAGTCCCGGACAGCTGGCGAGACATATTCCCATGCGGAGGGTCTACCTAGCTCATTACTGTTCCTATAAATACCCAGCGCATTTATGACTTCAAGGAGGGCACAACTTCCAAGATATTCCTTCTGCTCGGACCTATCGTTCGGATTAGGAACTAGCTTGTATTCTAATTGTATTTAGTCTTTCTAGTAGTACGGCATCCCGTAATGCTAGGGTAGACCCGCTTTGTAATTTGTATTCGAAAACCGATATCAATATACAGTTTTCACACGCTCGATTCATATATTGTTATACTCTACTTTCCTTATTGAACTCGAACAAAAAATGGTATAATCAATTGGCGCCCACCGTGGGGCCTACTCGGGTGTTAGATCGAAATATGCCTACTACTAGGAGGTACACGTACAATCGAGGTGAGCCTTCACAAGCTGTTGGAGCGCAGCGCTCCGTAAATAATGAACCAAGTAACCAATCCCGAGCGGCCCACCAATCTGAGGTGCCGCCGCTCGACCCGCCGAATGATATGCCTATTCATACGACAATGGCTGATTTACGTTCCATTATCGGAACCATGTGTAGAGAATTCTTGAACACGGAGAGAGCAGATCATGAAACTCTGCCAGGTCAGCAGCCCCCGGTCGATCAGCCTACTGCTCGGGGTCTGATTTCCAACAGGCCAAGGGAAGGAAGTGTTCGTCGATCTGCTCTGGGCGAACCATCTGATGTAAGACCCAACCCTCCGCGAGCTAGAACTGTTGTCCGATCAGGGCAACCTTCTAGGAACGTACAAAATTTAGAGGATTCGGTGGTCGGGGAAAGTCAACCCAAAGCTGTGGAGAGATCTAGAAAACCAGCCTACAGGAAGGTGACCGAGGCTGACTTGGAAAAGATTGTTCAAGAAAGAGTCTCAAAGGAGTTGGAGAAGGAGAAGTTAATAAAAGAAACCCCACCCGCAAACGTCAGGGCTCGAGGAGTTGAGGCCAAAGAGCATGGGGCCGTTTTCCTTGAAGCACGAAATAGGGAACTGAGCACGAATATTATGCGATGGTCGCCTTTCTGTCAAGAAATTAGAGAAGCTCGGGGAACAGAGACGGTCCCGACCAGGTTGCCAAGATATAGTGGGACCTCTGACCCCGGGGAGCATATAAACAGTTTCATAAATGTGTTGAATTTATATGGACATTCGGAGGATTTTTGTTGCAAAATCATGGTCACAACGTTCGAGGGAATTGCTTTGGATTGGTTCGGAAAACTACCTCCGAACTCGATCTTCTCTTTCGATGAGTTGTGCGATAAATTGAAACATCAGTTTGCTAGCCAAAGGAAACAAAGGTTACCTGCTAATCATTTGGGAACGGTGAAGCAACTGGAAGGGGAAAGTTAAAGGAATATGTGAGGATAGAAAATTCTCTCTCTAGAAATTATTCTCTCCCACCAAAACCTTCAAAGACCACATCGAGAGTTAATTTTTCCGGCCACTAATCCTTCATTTGTGATAGGAAATTGCAAGTTCTATGTTAATAACCACCGTCCCATTATCACATTTAACCTAGTTGGTTTCATTTGCTTATTGCTCCCTACGTATCATCAAAATCAGTCTCACCGTCCCATTATTTTCAAGAATCATTTAATTGCTGGAGCTGGATCATTTGGACGGGAGCTCATTACCGGGTAATTCCGATTTAATTGAAGTTTATCGATGATCGGGGAAAATTAACTTTTCGATCCCCAATTTTAATCTTCGGATTTCTTCGTATTTTCGATTAATTCTCGGCGAATTATTACTCCATTCAAGTTGCTGTGTAAGCTGCTTGCTCTAATTTCATGTTAATTGAATCAATTGATGAGGATTTCAGATTTTTTATGTGCGGTTTCTTGCCCTGTTCTTACGTGAAACAATAATCTGCGGATACGGATCGATTTTATTGTTAATTTCGATTCCTTGGAATACGAATCAGCTGGTAGTGATTTTAATTTGGTGGGTTTTTCATTTAATTGGAGGTTATGTTTTGGGGTTATACGGTTTGTTTGCCATGGCCTTTTCTCTGTACGTGAAGCTAAGAGAGAAAGATGTGTTTTTCGCATTTTCAGCCCCCAGTTCCCGCTACTGAACAAACACGCCCACTTAATCTTTGTAGTTGAGATTAATTAATTTATGGCAGTGGTAGTGAGCTACATTATTCAATTAGTTCTGCGGTTGCTTGATTCTACAATTTTTCCATTGGTTCAATTGTAATGAACTACTTTGAGGTGCCCACTTGGTTTGTGATCAATTATTTTCAGCTGCTTGCTTGCAATTATGAGACTTAAGGTGGCTGCTTATTTGAAAATGGGATTGGATGGTTTTTCTCACGATTTAATTGATCTGCGTGGTATTAATTCTCTGCTGGTTGCTTCGATATGGTTATAATTTTTCTGCTGGTTGCTTCGATATGGTTATAATTTTTGATTGTTTAATGCAAATTGGAGCTGCCTGGTTGATGAGATTAAGGTAGCTGCTGAATTAATTGAGCTGCTTATTAAGTTATCTACTGGTTTCTTGGATTAATTCGGTTATCTCCATTCAAGTTGGTGTAGAGAATTACATAGTGCTGGTTGCTTGGCTCTGGAATTTTGAGATCTTATTTCAGCTGCTTGCTTGCTATTATTGTATTATTCCATTGGTTACTTTTTTGCTATAATTTGAGCTGATTGCTTAAAGTGGAGTTCTCTTAGCTCGGGAAACACGAGTTTATTAACTATTTTAAGCTGTTAGTTTTAGATGGATTTTTCGGGGAAATCATATTGCTCGAAGTGGCTTTTTCCGAGTTGAATTATTGTTCAACGAATATCTTATTTCTCGAAGTGGTTTTTCCGAGTTGGTTATTGTTCGACCAATATCTTGTTTTTAGACCGATATCAAACTTTCGATAGAATCGAGTTTTCAGTTCGAAATTAAAACAGTATAAAATGCTAAAGTATAAAGCAGCTAAACATGGGAGCTAGAAGCACTAATCCTTCAGCTCGGACTATGCAGCTCGGTCTATGCGATTATCTCCGTTCTGCTCGGACAAATCCTGTAATCAAATATTGAGATCGGAATTTCTCGATCAAAATTTATATACACATCGGATTTATTTCAGAAAAGAGCAAAACGCTCTACAAAAAAGAGCAAGACACTCTATAAAAAGTCTATAAAAAAGAGCAAGACGCTCTATAAAAAAGTCTATAAAAAAGAGCAAGACGCTCTATAAAAAAGTCTATAAAAAAGAGCAAGACGCTCTATAAAAAAAAGTCTATAAAAAAGAGCAAGACGCTCTATAAAAAAGTCTATAAAAAAGAGCAAGACGCTCTATAAAAAGTCTATAAAAAAGAGCAAGACGCTCTATAAAAAAGTCTATAAAAAAGAGCAAGATGCTCTATAAAAAAGATAAAAATGTCTCGACCGAGGGTGCAAGCTCTTGCTATGACCCTTCCTCGATAAAATCATGCTCAAAAATAAATATCGGCCGAGGGTGCAAGCTCTCGCTATGACCCTTCCTCGATAAAATCATGCTCAAAAATAAATATCGGCCGAGGGTGCAAGCTCTCGCTATGACCCTTCCTCGATAAAATCATGTTCAAGAATAAATATCGGCCGAGGGTGCGAGCTCTCGCTATGACCCTTCCTCGATAAAATCATGTTCAAGAATAAATATCGGCCGAGGGTGCAAGCTCTCGCTATGACCCTTCCTCGATAAAATCATGTTCAAGAATAAAAATCGACCGAGGGTGCAAGCTCTCGCTATGACCCTTCCTCGATAAAGACTTGTTCAAAAATAAATGTCTCGACTGAGGGTGAAAGCTGTTGCTATGCCCCTCACTTCGATAAAGACTTGTGTAGAAGATCAAGAGTGAAAGCTGTTGCTATGACTCTTGTGTAAAATCAAAATTGTCTCGACCAAGAGTGAAAGCTGTTGCTATGACTCTAGGCTCGAAAAAGACTTAATGGAAAATTTGAGTAAAACCATTTATTTGGTATAAACTCAGTGCTCGAAAATATCTAAGAGTAAGGGTAATATCTGTGATAAAATTCTTTGCTAAAAAACGGCTTAATATAAAAGGATAAATAGCATATTGGGCCCCTCAGCTTTGAAGAAGTGACTTTCCAGTTTGAAAGCAACAGATTTTATTAAGCGTCTCTCAACGATATATACTCTTTTTCCCTTGCTCGGTTTTTATCCCCCTGGGTTTTTCCGAGTAAGGTTTTTAATGAGGTATACCCGACGCATCCAGATTTCGAGATCGATCAGTACCTCGGTCTAATATTTACTTCATCGAGCTTCAGTTACACTTGCGCTCGAGAAGTGGGGGAGTATTGATGAGGGATAAACTGCCGTGGAATGGACTCTCTGTTGGAGGAATTGATTCTTTACTATTACTATTCATTATTTGAAGCAGTTCGGCATTCCGAGGCTTCTCTAAAAGATGTGCACTCTTTTTCCCTTCGCTCGGTTTTTATCCCACTGGGTTTTTCTGAGTAAGGTTTTTAACGAGGCATATCCGACTCAAGACTGTTCAAGGCCTGTTCTCTATTATTTATTTCTCCGAACTTCAAATATTGTAGCTCCTTGTGAATCATCGAAGTGAATCTCTCAGGTCAAAAACTTCACCCTTCTATTATTGGGGCGATTCGGTATTTTGAGGCTCCTCCAAAGAAGATGTGCACTCTTTTTCCCTAGCTCGGATTTTGTCCCACTGGGTTTTTCCGGACTAGGTTTTTAACGAGGCATATCCGAAACATCAAGAAATCAAAGTCTTTTACCGTGATGCTGTATTTACTTCTCCGAGCTTCAGCTTCACTTACGCTTGAGAAGTGGGGGAGTATTGATGAGGGGTATTTCGCATACGCCACTTTAGGAAATGCCTTCTGCTCGAGGTCGACCTCGATCCCGACCAGGATGGTATTTTCCGACCTGAAGAGCCTAGTTTCCGATCGAGCCAGATTGATAGCACTAGATCCAGTACTCCGACCTTCTTCCCGACCTGCTCGTCTCCTCGGAATTACTGTGGGGCCGACCCCCAGTCCCGGACAGCTGGCGAGACATATTCCCATGTGGAGGGTCTACCTAGCTCATTACTGTTCCTATAAATACCCAGCGCATTTATGACTTCAAGGAGGGCACAACTTCCAAGATATTCCTTCTGCTCGGACCTATCGTTCGGATTAGGAACTAGCTTGTATTCTAATTGTATTTAGTCTTTCTAGTAGTACGGCATCCCGTAATGCTCGGGTAGACCCGCTTTGTAATTTGTATTCGAACACCGATATCAATATACAGTTTTCACACGCTCGATTCATATATTGTTATACTCTACTTTCCTTATTGAACTCGAACAAAAAACGGTATAATCAAAGATAGATGGTTCGGAGCATAAGCCAGTCTATTACTTGAGTAAACTACTACAAGGAGCTGAGAAGAATTACTTGGAAATCGAAAAATTTGCTTTAGCTCTGGTAACATCAGCACGAAGGTTACGACCTTATTTCCAGACCTATAAAGTCATCGTCCTTACTAATCAACCTTTAAGACATATTTTGTCAAAACCCGAAGCATCAGGAAGGTTAATCAAATGGGCAGTGGAGCTGGGACAATATGAGATCGAGTACCAACCCCGAACAGCAATAAAAGCTCAAGTGCTTGCAGATTTCCTTTTGGAGACCCCCTGTCCATCAGAAACGATCCCTGAAGAGACATTTTCGAACAATAATGACATATTGATCGCTAATAATCCAATATGGCTTATGCATGTCGATGGCGCATCAAGCATAGATGGTGGGGTGCTGGAATAATTTTTCAAGGACCAAATGGTGAAGATTTGAACTACGCCATCACCTTGGATTTCATGGTGACAAACAACGAAGCTGAGTATGAGGCTTTAATAGCGGGATTGGAAATGGCTGTCCAAGTCAACATAAAGGCTTTGAACGTCTTAACGGACTCCGAGCTGGTTCAGAGACAAATCAACGGGGTATACGAGGCCAAGGAATACAAAATGATAAAATATTTGCCCAAAGTAAAAGAGTTGACTGAAAAATTTGACAAGTTTGAAATACAGAACATCCCGCGAGAAGAAAATCGATGGGCTGATCAACTGTCAAGATTTACAGGGACGAGTGATGGTAAGTCTAAAAGGGTGATCACTTGGTTAATCTCCAATGCACCATTGATCGACCTTGACACCGTCCCTGCTACTGAAATAATGGATATCGACCTGGCTGCAGATAGTTGGATGAGCCCTCTATTGACCTATTTGAAAGATGGATCTCTCCCTAATGATAATAACGAAGCTCGGAGAGTCAGATATCGAGCACCAAGGTATGCTATTGTAAATGGAAAACTCTACAGACGATCCGTTTCCAGAATACTACTAAAATGTATTCTTGAACATCAAACTCAAAGCATCCTCAAAGAAATTCATGAAGGAGAAGCTGGGAATCATAGTGGGGCTCGAGCACTCACACTCAAATGTCTGAGGACTGGGTATTATTGGCCTACCTTGTATTTAGATGCACAAGATTATGTGAAATATTGTCATTACTGCCAAGTGCACTCGAATATAATCCATCAACCAGTAGAGATGATGCACCCAATCCCGATCTGTTGGCATTTCGATCAATGGGGAATCGATATAGTGGGGCCATTCCCAACCGCGAGGTCGAAGAAGAGTTATGTCTTGGTCGCTGTTGAATATTTCAGCAAGTAGATTGAATGTATAGCACTCGATCGAATAACATAATTCCAGGTCATAAATTTTCTTTGGAAAAATATAATCTGCCGTTTCGGTATTCCGAGAATCCTGATTTTCGACAACGGAACCCAATTTGCTGGGAAACAAGTCCAAGAATGGTGTTCGAAGTTTGGGATATAGCAAAATTTTACATCTGTGGGGCATCCTAGAGCGAATGGGCAAACAGAAGTCGCAAATCGGGAAATCGTCAAGTCCCTCAAAAAGAGATTGGATGACGCCAAAGGAAAATGGTTGGATGAGCTCCCCGGCGTCATTTAGGCAAATAGAACTACGGTAAAAGCTTGATGAGGGCTATTTTGCACGTATATCCGAACCGTATCGTCAGAGGAGAATCTAGATCGATCCGACCAGCATAAATTGCAAGATCGGCTCGACCAGACAAAATACACCTGGTCGATCTACTGTCCGGTCCAGAAGACTTAATGGGCCATGCGATTCTCCTAGGCCATACAGGTTTCCTAGGTTTAATAGGACTCCTAGTTTAATTAGGACAGGAGCAATGTTATAAATAGCGAATCTTACATTGTATTAAGAATCCAGAAACTAACTTATCAAATATACTACTAAAGTTCGCCTCTCATATTCTTGTTCTTACGTGATTATATTACTTTGCTTATTCTTGAATTGCACCATCCAGAGTACTTTAACCAAACCCTTAATACATAAAATTGTGACTTTTAATAATTTACTGAGATTAAACCTAAGACGAAATTAGGTTAAATCAGTTGGCGCCCACCGTGGGGCCAGGTTAATTACTCGATCGAAATATGGCCAATCCAAGGAGAAGCACACGTAACGCAGGAAGAAGCACGAATTCTCGACCTTCTCGTGCTATGGAGGACGACAAGCTCCTACCGCAAGTCAGGCTCCTAATTCACCCATCCACTCCATCCCTGTCCCACCGCTACCGGCTGACCAGGAGAAAATACTACAAATTGCTCAGCTTTTAAGTTCAATTTTTCCTCAAATCCTTCCAACTCCGGCAGTCGCCGGACCAACAAGGGCTGTTGTTCGTCCCTCGAGGGCGGTTAATAATGATAGGGAACCTCGGGAAAATAACGATCGTCTGTCCACTCAAGCAGAGAGTCCGGATGCAGACCAACGATCTCAAGTCTCCCCACCAAACGTAGCCGGAAGCCACCTTGGTCGAAGGACTAATCAGGCAAGAGTTAATGCTCGTCCTGAACCACACTTGTCCAAGGAACAGACGGTTGTCCCTATCGATGACATGGAGGAACCCCCAGTTGTCAATCGACAAGCTACTAGAAGAATATCTGAAAGAGATATAGAAAGGATGGTCGAAGAACGATTAGAGCAAAGGTTGTTAACTATGAGACAACCTTGGCCGCGCTCCCGGGAGGTCCAGGAAAGCATAGCAACCTGTTCTCCATTCTGCCAAGAAAAAAGAGAGGCGCAGGCCTCCGGGACCATACCTGCCCGACTTCCCAGATATGACGGAACCAGTGATCCGACCGACTATATCTTTAGTTTCACAAACATAATGAGCCTGTATGCTCATTCAGCGGAGTATACGGCCAAGTTGATGATCACAACTTTCGAGGGGCTAGCATTGGATTGGTTCGGAAAACAACCGCCTAACTCGATCTTCAGTTTTAGAGAGTTATGCAACTAGCTAGAACAACAATTTGCCAGCCAGAAAAAACAGAAGCTCCCCATGAGCTATCTAGGAACTATAACCCAGCAAGATGGGGAGTCCTTAAGAACTTGGTTAGCAAGGTTCAATGTGGAACTTTTGAAAATCGACTCTCCAAATATTGATTACATCATATCAATTCTATTCGATCTGACAAAGAATAGGCAATTTGGCAATGCATTGAGTCGGAAGAAGCCAAGAACCTTTGCAGAAATCATGACGTTGGCCTCCAAATATATGACTCAGGAAGAGATGAATTCTTTCAAAGACAAAAATAAGAATAAAGCATCGACTTCAGGATCAAGAAAACCTGAAAAACCCCCAATGCAAAGGGTCACGGATTACGATCGATTTCCCCGAAGAGGAAACGTATTTCAAAGATTAGAACACAATGGGAGTAACCTTGAGAAAAGACCCAATGTCTACCTCAGGCCTCGATCTCCAGAAAGGAATATAAGAGATCAAATTAGTTATGTGGAGTTTACAAAACTAAATGCCCCAAGAGAAGAAATCCTGGTGATACTGGAACTACGAGTTATATTGTAGGTACCATCGAGCTCACGGTCATAGGACCGAGGACTGTTATCACCTGAAACAAGAAATCGAAAAATTGATTCAACAAGGTAAATTGAATGAATTCATTGATAGAGCAGATCGGAGAAGACAAAGGACGAGAAGTCCTAGGAGGAGGGAAGAAAATAGAAGTCCTCGTGATAGATCTCCCAGTAATCATGCACCCCGGCGAAACGATATCGATGACGATCGGATCAATGGTACTATACATGTAATCTCTGGTGGCCCAGCAGGGGGAGATAGTCGGAACGCAAGGCGCAAGATTGCTCGATCTCTAGAAAAAGGACTTATCGCCCCCAAGGAGGTATGGGCACTCGAAAGTAAAAACTCCAACCAACAAATAATCAAGTTCGATGAGAGCGAAGTCCCCAGAAATCTGAATTGGGACAATAACGAAGACCATCCCGATTTTCCCATGGTAGTCTCGTTGAAAATTGCCGATTTCAATGTCAAAAGAATCCTGATCGACAACGGAAGCTCGGCTAACATAATAGCCATCGAAGTGCTGAACCAGATGAATCTGGGAAAAATAACTCTCCAAAGGGTAGCTACACCACTAGTAGGGTTTGGAGGATCTGAAACAGTTCCAGCTGGAACTATCAATTTAAGTGTAACCCTTGGGAACAAACCTCATCGAGTAACCAAAATGATTAAGTTCTTAGTGGTTGAGGCACCATTCGCTTATAATGCCATTTTGGGAAGACCAGCATTAAACCAATTTCGAGCGGTTGTGTCAACTTACCACCAGAAAATCAAATTCCCTACAATCTCCGGGGTCGGTGAAATAGTCAACGACCACTGCATGGCTTGGGATTGTTACAAACGTCACTATCTTTGAAAAGAAACGTCGATCCTCTAACACCGTCAAAAAGAAAAACAGTGGGATCTTCGACGGAAAGATCTCGGGAGCCTGAGTTGCCTAGCACGGATCCGATCAGCAAAAAGGGGAAAGAGCCCATAGATCTGGCTCTACATGCGCCAGAGCATAATGAGGTCAAGCTTATCGAGAATGACCCAACCAAAATCACCAGGATCGGAATTGAACTATCTCCACAGGGAGAAATCATGTTGATCAACTTCTTAATAAAAATGTGGATGTTTTCGCCTGGAGCTCGGAAGATATAGTGGGGATCGACCCAAGAATCATAACCCACTCTTTGAAGATAGATCCGAGCGCAAAACCGGTCAGACAAAAGAAAAGAAATCATGGCCCAGTAAAGGACAAAATAATAAAAGCAGAGGTCGAAAGGCTTTTATTATCTAAGCAGATTAGAGAAATACACTTTACTGAGTGGTTGTGTAAGGTCGTACTTGTCTCAAAGGGTGACAAGAAGGATAACAAGTGGAGGATGTGCAACGATTTTACAGACTTGAATAAATTGTGTCCGAGAGATCCTTATCCTCTCCCAAGGATCGACCTGTTGGTCGACTCGACAGCAGGTTTTGCAATTTTTAGTATGATGGATGCATTCCAAGGTTTCTATCAGATTTTTATGGACGAGAGAGATCAAGAAAAGACTGCATTCGTTACCGAACAGGGCGTATATTGTTTCATAGTAATGCCATTCGGATTAAGAAATGCCGGAGCTACCTATCAACGGTTGGTCAACTTGATGTTTAAAGAGTTGATCGGAGAAATAATGGAGGTATATGTCGATGATATGCTGGTAAAAAGCATGAGAGAAGAAGACCATATTGAACACCTTGATCGTTGCTTTAAAATTTTAAGGAAATATGGAATGAAGCTCAACCCCTTAAAATGTACTTTTGGGGTAAGATCTGGAAAATTCTTAGGATATCTGGTCCATGAGAGAGGCATCGAAGCAAATCTGGAGAAGATACGTGCTATTACTGAAATGAAGCTTCCTAGGAATATAACTCAAGTTCAAAGTCTGGTCGGAAAGATTGTTGCACTTAATAGATTCATATCAAGGTCCGCAGATAAAAGTCTACCATTTTTTCAAGCTTTGAGAAAGGCTAAGACCTTTGAATGGACCGAGGCTTGTGATCATGCATTCGAGCAGCTGAAAGAATATTTGACCTCGCCACCCCTGCTCGCCAAACCTACGGAAGGACAACCTCTATACATATACATCGCTATTTCCGAGGCTGCAGTAAGCTCGGTTATGGTAAAAATTGAGGGCTCGGAACACAAGCCGGTTTATTATTTGAGTAAATTATTGCAAGGAGCGGAAAGAATTATTTAACAATTGAAAAATTCGCTCTGGCTTTGGTGACGTCAGCGCGTAGGTTGCGGCCCTACTTTCAAACATGCAAGATCATTGTACTTACCAATCAACCTTTGAGGCAAGTTTTATCAAAGCCAGAAGCCTCGGGGAGATTAATCAAATGGGTTGTGGAATTGGGACAGTACGAGATCGAATATCGACCATGAACCGCAATCAAAGCTCAGATACTTGCTGATTTCCTCCTTGAAACTCCAGGTCTATCGGAGATAAGCTCCGAAGTAACATCGACAAACGATAACAGTATTATGATCGTCAACGACTTACCATGGCTTATGCATGTCGACGGCGCATCAAGCAGAGATGGTGGAGGTGCAGGAATTAATTTCCAAGGACCAAACGGCGAGGATATGAATTATGCCATCACTTTAGACTTCGTGGTGACCAATAACGAAGCAGAATACGAAGCTCTAATTGCGGGGTTGGAAATGGCTATAGAGGCCGATATAAAGATTTTGAATGTCTTGACGGATTCCGAGCTAATTCAGAGACAAATTAGCGGAATGTACGAAGCAAAAGAATTCAACATGATAAAATATTTGGAGAAAGTAAAAAAGTTAACTGGGAAATTTGATAAGTTTGATATTCAAAATATCCCACGAGAAGAAAATCGATGGGCTGATCAACTATCTAGATTTACAGGAACAAGGGATGGTAAATCTAAAAGGATAATAACCTGGCTAATCTCCAAGACACCCTCGATCGACCTCGATAATGTCCCAGTTGCTGAAATAATGGAAATCGACCTGGCAGCAGACAGTTGGATGACTCCGTTAATCGCCTATTTGAAAGACGGATCACTCCCTAGCTGTAAAAATGAAGCCAGGAGGATAAGGTATCGGGCACCAAGATATGCAATGTTAGAAGGAAAACTTTACAGAAGATCCGCCTCCGGAATTCTGCTAAAATGCATTCCCGGGCACAATTCCGAAAGCATCCTTAGAAACATACATGAATCACAGTGGCGCTCGAGCACTTACGCTCAAATGCTTGAGAACAGGTTACTATTGGCCGACGATGTACGCCGACGCACAAGACTATGTAAAACATTGTCATTACTGTCAGGTACATTCAAATATAATACATCAACCAGCTGAGACAATACACCCAATTCCGATCTGTTGGCCTTTTGATCAATGGGGGATCGATATCGTGGGACCGTTCCCAATGGCCAGATCGAAAAAGAGTTATGTTTTGGTTGCTGTAGAATATTTCAGCAAGTGGATCGAATGCATAGCTTTAGCTCGGATAACACAGTTCCAAGTTATAAATTTTCTCTGGAAAAATATAGTCTGTCGTTTTGGAATCCCAAGAATTCTGATGTTGATAATGGAACCCAATTTGCTGGAAAACAAGTTCAAGAATGGTGCTCGAAGTTTGGAATACAGCAAAACTTCACATCTGTCGGACATCCTAGAGCTAACGGACAAACAGAAGTAGCAAATCGAGAAATTATAAAATCCCTCGAGAAAAGACTGGACGACGCCAAAGGAAAATGGTTAGACGAACTACCAGGCGTCATTTGGGCCAATAGAACTACAGTAAAAGCCTCAACCGGTGAAACACTGTTTAGCCTAGTCTATGGGTCGGAGGCAGTTATCCCAGTAGAGGCGCTAGTCCCCAGCCCTAGAATTGAGCTCTACGAGAAAGAATCAAACGATCAACTGAGAAAGGATGACATCGATTTGAGTGAGACATTAAGGGAAAAAGCCAGTCTGCGTCTAGAAGCGGCCAAATCTAGCATGGAAAAAGCCTACAATCAGAAGGTAAGGATCCGATCTTTCAAAGAAGGTGATTTGGTACTTAAAAAAGTTGAAGTATCCAAACATGTGGGGAAGTTACAACAGAATTGGGAAGGTCCCTATGTGGTGATCGCAGTCGGCAAAAAAGGATCGTACAAAATAGCACATATGGATGGGACTCCGCTTCCTCGAATATGGAATGCAGTAAATCTCAGAAGATATTATGGTCGTTAAGATCGAGACCGGAAATTTTAGAAATTAGATAGGATTTTCAAAGAATTTAGTCTTTCCATTTATAGTCTGTTTTGTTATTTTCCTTTTAAACACTTAGTACGCCTGCGATTATAATAAAAGCTTTTGCTTAATTTTTCTCTTAACAAATGCACGAAGAGGAACCGACGTTGAATGATCTACAAAGGTTAAAACCAATAATTGGTATACAACCTAAAATTTTGAATAAAACCGATTGGGTCGGTATAAACTCATCAATCTCCTACACAAAAGGTTAAAACCAATAATTGGTATACAACCTAAAATTTTGAGCAAAACCGATTGGTTCGGTATAAACTCATTGATCTCCTAACGAACGACCTACAAAGGTTAAAACCACAATTGGTATAAAACCTAAGTATAATAAAAATATTGAGTAAAACCGATTGGGTCGGTATAAACTCATCGATCTTCTCTTGAACGACCTACAAAGGTTAAAACCAATAATTGGTATACAACCTAAAAATATTGAGTAAAACCGATCGGGTCGGTATAAACTCATCGATCTCCTACACAAAAAGGTTAAAACCAATAATTGGTATACAACCTAAAATTTTGAGTAAAACCGATTGGTTCGGTATAAACTCATCGATCTCCTAACGACGACCTACAAAGGTTAAAACCACAGTTGGTATAAAACCTAAGTATAATAAAAATATTGAGTAAAACCGATTGGGTCGGTATAAACTCATCGATCTCCTCTTGAACGACCTACAAAGGTTAAAACCAATAATTGGTATACAACCTAAAAATATTGAGTAAAACCGATCGGGTCGGTATAAACTCATCGATCTCCTAATGAACGATCTACAAAGGTTAAAACCAATAATTGGTATACCACCTAGAAATATTGAGTAAAACCGATTGGGTCGGTATACACTCATCGATCTCCTTCACGAACGATTATATTACTTTGCTTATTCTTGAATTGCACCATCCAGAGTACTTTAACCAAACCCTTAATACATAAAATTGTGACTTTTAATAATTTACTGAGATTAAACCTAAGACGAAATTAGGTTAAATCAAAGCTTCAATAGGTGAAACTCCTTTTAGCTTGGTTTATGGATCAGAAGTAGTTTTCCCAGTCGAGGCACTAGTTTCCAGTCCAAGGGTCAAATTATATGATGAAGAAAGGAACGACCAATTGAGGAAGGATGATGTTGACTTAAGTGAAGCTCTAAGGGAGAAAGCCAGTCTTCGTTTACAAGCAGCTAAGTCCAGCATGGAAAAGGCCTACAATCAACGAGTAAGGATACGATCGTTCAAGGAGGGTGATCTGGTTCTTAAGAAGGTCGAAGTATCAAAACATGTTGGAAAATTACAGCAAAATTGGGAAGGTCCATTCATAGTAACTGCGATCGGCAAGAAGGGATCTTATAAAATTGCTCATTTGGATGGAACTCCACTTCCTCGAATTTGGAATGCAGTAAACCTCAGATTATATTATGGCCGTTGAGCTCGAGATAGGAGGTCTAGAAGATCAGTTGGAATTTTACAGATGTTAGCTTGTTTTTCATTTTAAGATTGTTTGTCTTGTTATTTTCTTTTCGACATCAAGTTTGTCTACAATAATAATAAAAGCTTTTTCTTAACTTCTCCATACATTGCATTCAAACAGCTGTTGTCGATTAGCTCTACGAAGGGTTCAAACCAATAATTGGTATAAAACCTAAGTGAAATAAAACCTTTGAGTAAAACCGATTGGGTTGGTATAAACTCATCGATCTCCTAAAACGATTAGCAAGGGTTCAAACCAACAATTGGTATAAAACCTAAGTGAAATAAAATCTGAGTAAAACCGATTGGGTCTGTATAAACTCATCGATCTCCTAGAACGATCAGGAAGGGTTCAAACTGATTATGCTCTTTTTCGTACAGGGATTAATTAGGAAAGTAGAGCAAACACAATAATTAATTCGAGTGTATAAATGATGTGTATTGATATTCCGATCCAATTACAAGTTACAAAGTAGGTCTACTCGAGCGTTACAGGATGTCGTACACTAGTTAAACAAATACAAAGAGCAAGCTAATCCTATCCCGATCTCTACGTCCGAGTTGGGGTGCACCTAGGGAAATGTGCCGTACTTGATGTCATAAATGCGCATGGTATTTATAGGAACAGTGATGAGCTAGCTAGACCCCCCACACAGGAACATGTCTCGTCCGACAGGCTAGGCCTATGGATCGGCCCAACAATGATTCCGAGGAGTGGAGTAGATCGAAAAGAGGGCCTTTGTTGGATGAAGATGAAGACTTTGAAGTGAAGGGAGGTTTTGATGATTTCCAAAAGTCATCAGCTAAGTATGGAAACTTAGTTCAAACCTTAGAAGATATTTGACCAAGGAAGAAGTATTTCAGACTAGTCAAATATGGTCCAGAAGACTACTGAGCTGTTGCTGAAGACGGAATCAGACTGGTGGACTATCAGCCGACTCAAATCAGATTAGTTCAAGTTTGGGATCAGCCGAGTATACATCAGACGAGTGATTTTGATCAGCAGAGTGGAAGTGGATCAGAAGTTAGTGCAACGGTAATAAATGCACTTGGAGTAATAAATGCTGAAGAGGAAGGGTATTTATGACAAATGATTGAAGAGAAACCTCGTATCAGCTTGGTGCATTTAATGCGGACTGACAGAAGGTATAGCAGAGTGTACAGTGCTCAGTCGCAGGTAGCCGTTTCTGCAGAAAGGACCAGTACTCGAGGATTTGGACACCTGTCGATCTTTCAACGAGCAGATTTTCAAATCTCAAGTATAAATAGTTCAGTTCGTGAGTTTAAGAAGAATATCCAACACATTTGAGAGCAAAAATCTGAAGCAGAATTCTTCTAAGTCTCAAACTCAAGAACAGAACACTCATCAGCCGAGTCATTTGTTGATGAAGCAGAATAGAGAGAAAACAGAAAATACTTATAAATCTGAGTGATTTTGTTAGAATCGTGTTGTGAGAAGCTGTTATCCATCTCTGTGAGTGATAAAGCTTTGTAGTATAAGACTTCTTTGTGATTTCCTGTAAAGAACTTGTGGCCAGTTCATTTGTTGTTTGGTGCAAGCAGAGTATATTGTAAACTGTGTGTTTATAATATAACCCAAGATCTAAGTGACTTGGAAGAGTGGACTAAAGGATTTTTATCCATATAACCACTATAAAAATCCTTTGTGTTTATACTTGCATTATTTCTTGCATATTTTCAAAGAGCATATTTAAACACGTAAAAGTTAATTATTAAAAAGTTTTAAAAGGAGTTTGTAAAACTGGGGATAAAACATTTTCTAAGTGGTATCAGAGCAGGTGGTTCATCTGAATCATTTGCCTGATCAACGAGCTTGATCCTAGAGTGTTTTTCAAAGGTTTTCAAAAGTTTTCAAAAGAGCATCTTTTTTGAAAAATAAAAATCTTTTTGAAAAATGGATTGTATCAGCCTTGTTCCCCACATAGGCGGTATGAGCTTTGAGGACTGGATGATCCGCATGGAAATTTTCCTTGTTGCTTAAAATGACAATATGTACACGTGCATAACACAAGGTCCGATCAGAGTTACCAAGACAATCGAAATTGATGGCGTAGATACGGTCGTTGATAAAGACCGATCAGAGATGTCACCTGATGAAATCAAGTTGTAGAATCTTGACAAAGTTGGAATCTTCATCATGACAAAGGCCCTGGACAATGAAAGGTTTGACAAGGTTAAACACTGCAAAACATCTAAAGAGATGTGGGACAAAGTCCGTGACATGAGTGAAGGGAATGACTCAATAAAAAACACAATCTGAGTGTTGCCCTGGAGAAGTTTGAGAACTTCAAGATGAAACCTGGAGAAACCATTGACTAGATGGATTCAAGGTTTACAAAGGTGTTGAACAATGTACTAAAGTTGGGAAAGACACTTACTGATAAGGAGATCACCGTCAAAGTTCTAAAGGCGCTGCCACCCAAGTTCAACATGAAGATCACAGCTATGGAAGAATCAAGGGATCTGGGGAAGATCTCACTGACGGAGCTGTTTTCTGTACTCAAGGCATACGAGTATAAAATGCCAAGGATGGGAATAGAAGAGACCTCAACTTCTGGCCCCACTGCTGCCCTGGTCGCTGCAGAAAGAACTAGAAGATCAGCCGGGAAGACTAGAGAAGTGGACTCATCTGATGAGGCCACAGTACTGAGTAAAAAGGAGTACACTGCTGGCGATGTTGCTTTGTTATTGAACGGGTTCAAAAAGTTCTACAAAAGAAAAATGAAGAACAAATATAACAATGCTTCTACTTCTAAACCTACCTCTAATTCTCATGATATTAAGGATGATTATAAATCCAAAATGATGTGCTATAATTGCAGGAAATTGGGACATTTCATCAAGGACTGCCCATAGCCTAAAGCTGAGAAGTACACTGAGGAGGAAAAGAAACAAAGAAGAGAGAGGAGACACCAGAAAAGCAAAGTGATGTTGGCTGAAGCTGAAAAGATAGCAGCCATCTATTCGTCTAACTCAGAATCAGGCACGTCAAGTGATGACTCTGCGTTTGAAGAGACACCTACACTGCTCTGTCTCATGGCCAAGGAATCTGACGATTATGACAATGAGGTAATACTCTCTGAAAGTGAACTTGAGCTGTTTAGCTCATTTGAGCAAATGATGAATAACAAAATAGATGTTGTTAAAGAATTTGCTAAGCTTAAGGACGAGATGATTCTGCTGAAAAAGCAAAATGCTAAACTGAAACGAAGTGTTGAAAAACCTGACGATTCCGCTATGTATAAAAAGCTTTCGCATGAATGTGAATCTCTGAGAGCAGAATGTGAAGTGTACAAGGGACAAATCATGGAACTCGAAGCTATAATATCTTTACATGATAAGTCGTCTGTTGCTAAGTCGTCTGTTGTGTCAATAGATAAATCTAATGAACAGAGTACACCCTTAGTAAAAGAAAATTTAGAACTGAACAGAACAGAGAAATTTATATCTGCTGATAACAGTAATGTTATCTTGTATGTTCAGACTGCTAAATCGACTTCACTTGAGATTGAGAAAAAAGAGAAGAATCCTCCTAAGGCTAAAAAGGGTAAAAAGCCTGAAAATGAAAAACAGACTGGTAAAACCAAACAGCAGAATAGTCCAAAGAAGTCTGCTGATAAGAGTAAAACCAATCAGACTAGTAAAGCTAAGTCGTCTGTTAAAGAGCAAGTAAAAAGCAGACCTAAGAAGCAAAGAAATTATAACAATAATGCTTGGTATGGAAATGAGTCTTACTATGTGCAACCTGCTTATTCACCTTATTATTCTGCACCTCATTATCCACCTTATTATGCTGCATATCTTGCTCATCAACCAATGCATGCTTACCCTGCTTATCATGCATCTTATCCTGCTTATGAGCCTTATTCGCATCATAATGATTATCAACATAATATGCCTGCTGATTATGATGAAAATGAAGTTGCTCATGCTCCTGCTAAAACTCTGAAGCCTAAGAAGCCTAAGACTTCAACATCTTGGGTTGTCAAAGGTGACACTAATCCACTAGGACCCTCTCAATAAAGGGTATCTAAAATAATTTTTATTTTGTTTTGTAGGTTAGGATTAGGAGTAGGAGTAAAGTAGTGAAGAAATGGTACTTGGACAGTGGATGTTCAAGGCACATGTGTGGAGACATACATGAACTGGCAGATGCTGTTGCTGTGAATGGTCCAAGAGTCACTTTTGGAGACAGCAAAGAAGGCAAGGTTGTTGCTGTTGGAAAGCTAATCAAAGGAAACATAGAGATATCTGACGTCTCTTATGTTAATGGCCTGAAGTACAATCTGCTGAGCATAAGTCAATTTTGTGACAAGGGATTTTCTGTAATGTTTTCATCAGATAAGTGCTATGTTGAACAAGTTGGAACAAAGAAGGTTATTTTATCTGGAAGAAGACAGGGAAATATCTATGTAGTCGACTGGAATTCTATGGACAAGAATTCTAATGTTTGTTTGGTGGCCTCTACACCAAGTGAAATCAGTTGGCTGTGGCACAAAAGAATGAATCATTTGAATTTCAAGACCATAAACAGATTGATAAAGAATG
The DNA here is from genome assembly GCA_034814905.1 of Penstemon davidsonii. NCBI lineage: Eukaryota > Viridiplantae > Streptophyta > Magnoliopsida > Lamiales > Plantaginaceae > Penstemon > Penstemon davidsonii. Next base: position 22,611 of record JAYDYQ010001451.1, on the reverse strand, counting down.
ATCTGGTAGAAGGAATTCCAAAGACAGTTATGAGCAAAGACAAGCTTTGTGACGCATGTCAGAAGGGTAAACAAGTGAAGTCCACTTTCAAAAGCAAGAAGCACCAATCTTCAACTAGAATTTTGGAGCTGTTACATATGGATTTGTTTGGCCCTATTGATCCAATCAACAATGGTGGAAAGAAATACTGCCTGGCTGTTGTGGATGATTTTTCAAGATTTACTTGGGTGATTTTCATGAAGAAGAAAAGTGAAAGCAAGGAATATCTTACTAATCTGATGGAACTGATCCAGAATGAGAAGAGTCAAAGAATGTTGAAGATCAGATCAGATAGAGGGACTGAATTTACAAAGTCTACTGTTGAAGAGTATTGTAACTCCAGAGGAATCAATCATGAGTACTCTGCTGCCAGAACCCCTCAACAAAATGGAGTTACTGAAAGGGGAAACATAACTCTAAAGGAGCTACCAGGACAATGATAGCTGAAGCAAAACTGCCCCAAAGATTATGGGCAGAAGCCACAAATACAGCATGTTATACACAGAACAGATGTATGATCAACAAAAGTTAAAACAAGACACCTTATGAGATATGGAACAACAGAAAGCCTAATTTACATTATCTTAGGATTTTTGGTTGTACATGTTATGTTTTGAATAATGGGAAAAATCACCTTACAGCATATGCATAAAAGGCTGATGAAGCTGTTTTTGTAGGTTACTCTACTGTTAGTAAAGCTTATAGAGTCTTTAACAAAAGAACTTTACTTGTAGAAGAATCTATTCATGTAGTATTTGATGAACCAAGTCAATCTTCTGAAAAGAATCAAAGTGCTAATCCAGAGATACCTGCTGACTTTCAGAAATTGAGTATGGAAAGAAAAGAAGAATATGTACCAATCATACTACCTGACTTAAACCAAGTTGTTAACTCAAGTGCTGTTCAAAATTAGTCTGCTGATTGTCTAACAGAGGAGTTGCAAACAGCTGACAGACCAGAGCCTGTACAACAGACTACTACTGAGACTCCAACAGTAGTGTTGCAAGATCAATCAGGAGGAAAACATCCAGATTTGCAACCTGATCTCAGATGGCTCAGAGATCACCCACCTGACTTAGTGATTGGTGATCCTTTGGATAGAGTGAGATCTCTTAGTGATTCTCACTGGATTGAAGCAATGCAAGAAGAGTTGAATCAATTTGAAAGGAATGAATTCTGGTACTTAGTTCCCAGACCTACTCATCAAAGAGTAATTGGCACTAAGTGGGTATTCAGGAATAAAATGAATGAAGATGGTATTGTTACTAGAAACAAAGCAAGACTAGTTGCCAAAGGTTATTGCCAAGAAGAAGGCATTGATTTTGATGAGACATTCGCACCAGTTGCAAGGCTTGAAGCAATCAGATTATTCTTAGCCTATGCTGCTCACAAGAACTTCACTGTCTATCAGATGGATGTGAAGTCTGCTTTTCTCAATGGAGAATTGCAAGAGGAAGTTTATGTTGAACAACCTCCTGGTTTTGAAGCTTATCAACAAGGAGACAAAATTTATTGTCTGAAAAAAGCTCTCTATGGACTGAAACAGGCTCCAGGAGCATGGTATGATACTTTATCTGATTTTCTTTTAGTCAAAGGATTTCGCAAGGGTAAAGTAGATAAGACTTTGTTCACTATTGAATGGGATAATCATATATTGTTGGTACAAATATATGTGGACGATATTGTTTTTGGTTCAACTAACAAACAGATGTGTGAGAAGTTCTCTAAGCTGATGCATAATGGGAGAACTGAATTACTTTCTTGGATTACAAGTTAAACAACTACCTGATGGTATTTTTATTAATCAAGCAAAGTACACAAAAGATCTGTTCAAGAAATTTGGTATGGAAACTAGCTAATCTGTTAGTGTTCCAATGTCTACTGGACTTCGTCTGGACAAGGATGAAGGTGGCAAATCAGTTGACATTACCAAATACAGAGGCATAATTGGGTCACTATTATACTTAACAGCTAGCAAACCTGATATTATGTATTCTGTTGGGGTTTGTGCGAGATTTCAATCAGATCCTAAGGAATCTCATCTCTTAGCTGCTAAAAGGATATTAAGGTATCTCAAAGGCACACAAGAATTGGGATTGTGGTACCCAAGGGAATCAGGATTTGAACTGATTGGATATTCAGATTCTGACCTTGCCGGCTTGATAGGAAGTGTACTACAGGTACTTGTCAATTTTTAGGCAGTCGTCTGATCTCATGGATGAGTAAGAAACAGACTTCAGTATCCATATCTACTGTTGAAGCTGAATACATTGCTGCTGGAGCATGTTGTGCAAAAATACTTTGGTTGAAGCATCAACTAGAAGACTATAATCTCAAGATCAGTGGAATCCCTATCTACTGTGACAATACAAGTGCAATCTCACTTACTCAGAATACTACTAGTCATTCCAGGACTAAGCATATTGAGATCAAGCATCACTTCATCAGAGACCATGTTGAAAAAGGAAATGTTATTATTGAGTATGTTCATACAGACAATCAGATTGCTGACATTTTCACCAAACCGTTAAGTGATGCAAGATTTTCTACTCTAAGAGTGGAACTGGGCTTGTTAAAATTTGATTCATAAGCTGAGGGAGAACCTATCAGAAGACTGGGTTCAACAGCTGACTAATCTGATATCAACAAGTGTTACACTTCAAGAAGACTGACTCTCAACAGACTAGTTGACTGATGAATTCTTGAATTCAGGGGGAACGTGTAAGACTAGCGGTACTCCTGTTTTAAAGATGAAATCTTCAATGACAGTTAGTTGAAGTTGTTTTAATCAGAAGATTTGTTCTTAATTCTTGAAGACTTGAAGATTATTTATCTTGCTGGATTGACAAACAGCAAAGGAAGATCACTAGATATTGGCTTTCACTAGTGATATATTGTATCAGACAAGTCGTCTATCAGATAAGTACTTTACTCATCTGTTTTTATTTATGTCAGCTTATATTTAAGTGTTGTACTAAAAACGTTTTTATCAAAAGCACGCTTTTGTAAGTAACAGACAAGTGGCGTTTCAAATTCCCGCCTGTCTGACATAATTAATGTTATTTTGAAATCCGCGTATATCGCTCGCACGATCTGCTTTTCAGTAACTGATCTAACGGTTGACACTAATCACGGAAACCGACAAGAAACCAACATCTATAAATCCAGATCTGATCAGCTTACTAAGCTTTTACGCACCCTCAAAATTTCAAAAGAACACAGAGCAATTCTGCACTCATCTACTGCAAAATTTCTCTCCGTTTTTCCTTAATCTTTTTCAGAATGTCTGCCAAAGAAGCTGCTGCTGAAGGTATGTTCTTGAACTACCTGACGTACCATACGACTGGCACCCCGTTGATGAAGGAAATTTTGGAAAAATTCAAGGCGGCCACATTGGTTAACTTCATGGAAGCCCATGAAGATATGATTTTCAAAGACCAGGTTATGGAGTTCTATGGTTCAACGGAGAAACCTGACTTTGAGAAGTTGGAAATTACTGCTAAAATTGGGGATAAAGTTATCTGCGTAACCCCCAAGCTGCTGAATGAGAGATATGGACTATCTCTAGATGGCTCGATTGAAATTGCAACCCTAGCTGAACCGCTTGAGGCAGATTTCTGGAATTTGGCCTCAAAGAAAAATCAAGTGATGTCTCCAGCTTGAAGAGGAAAGGAAGATGGAAACACATAGAGACCATCTTTAGTATGGCCGCGAAGAAGAACCTTTTGAGTTGTTGAATCCTACACAAAGAAACAATCGGAATGAAATTCAAATACACATTATCATCATAACACAAATTCTGGACAGAAATCAAATTCTTTGATAAATTAGGGACATGATAAAGAGGAGAGATTAAGAGATTGCCATTAGACGAGGATATGGTAGAACCGCCAACATGATGAATAGGAAGAGAAGAACCATTCCCAACTCTAACTTGTTCACGCCTTTGATATTCTGTAGGATTGAGAGTGAGATTGGAGAAGTCGTTGGTGAAGTGGTGCGAGGCAGCCATGTCTGGATACCAAGATGGATCAGTGATGGAGGGAGAGGAATAGTGAGGAGAAGGTCCAGTAGTAAGGTGAGCGGTCAGTGAGGGTGGAGGTAGCGGTTGATAATTGTAGTTAAACCTATGGTAGCAAGTATCGGCAGTGTGTTTGATTGTGACATACTTGACAAGTGGGTTTGGGAGTATTGAAAAGAGGAGCTGTAGGCAGTAAGCCTTGACCACCAAAATGGCCTCTGCCTCCTCTTCCACGTAAGCCCCCTATTCCTCTATAGTTACCACGACCACGAACATAGGAGTGAGGCAAATGTTTAGTGGTGTTATTGGCTAAGAGATCATTGCCGACAGTGAGAGTTGAAGTTTTGTGAGATTGTCGAGATTCGTAAGTGAAAAGGTGAGAGTAAACTTGGGCCATATTAAGAGGTTGAGCTTGAGCTTGAGCAGTGAGGTTAGTGATAGTATTTACAATAGGGGTTGTTGCTCCCAAGTGGTCAGTTGAGGTCTAGAAGGGGGGGGGGGGGGTTGAATGGACCTCTTTACTTTTTCAAATTTCTCCAACTTTTCTTATCTTTCAATTTAAATTAGAGTTTGAAACTTGTATGCAGTGGATTTGTCAAGTATTTTTCAAACAAGTTATTTTTTTACTTAAAAGATTTTTATCCCCAGTTTTAAACTCCTTTTAAAATCTTTTATTTTGCTCAAAATGTTTGTATGCTTTTTAATATGCGAGTGAAAATGCAAGTAATTAAACACAAATAATTTTTATAGTGGTTATATAGACAAGAATGTCTTTTAGTCCACTCTTCTAAATCACGAAGATTTAGGTTATACTATGAATACAAAGTTTACGCTTTTACAACAAAATGATAAAGCCACAAGTTCGCTATAGGAGATCACAAAGAAAACCTATACAATGAAGTTATATCACTCACATAGACGGATATACACTTCGCACAACACTCAATGTTTACAGAAATCACTGAGATTTAGTATTTGCTTTGTTTCTTCAACTCGACTTTGTCAACATATGACTCGACTGATGGTGATCTGTTTATTAGTTTTTGAGACTTAGAAAATTTGCTTGCTTGAATTCTCTCTCAATTGTGTTGTTGTCTCTAACTCTTGAATTCAGATCTATTTATACTCGTGAGTTTGAATTTTTGTCCCTTGAAGTAAGACAAATTTTCAGATCTTCCTCGAGCAGTGGTCCTTGTCTCAGAACGGCTTCTGCAACTGTTCACTGTACAATTCTGCTGTACTTTCTTTCACGTCGCATTAAATGCACCTTGCTGATCCGAGGTTTCTCTTCAATCATTTGTCTTTAATACCCTCTTCTTACAGCATTTATTACACCAAGTGCATTTATTGCCGTTGTAATAACTTCTTGATCACTTCCACTCTGCTGTTCGAATCCACTCTGCTGATGAACACTCTACTGATTCAAATCGAACTCATCTGATTTGACTCTGTTGAAATCCACCAGTCTGATTCCGTATTCAGCATCAGATCAGTAGTCTTTTGGAGCAAAATTCAACCCTTCTGATTTTACTTGTCTTCTCAGATTGAATTTCCAGAGGCTTGCTAAGCTTCCATTACTTAGCTGATGACTTTTGAAAATCATCAAAACCTCCCTTTACTTCTTCATCTACATCCAACAATTTCCCCCTTTTTGATGATGACAAAACTTCAGCTAAGTACCTGTAACTAAACTAAAGTTAAGTCTTCACACAATATTTCTGAGATAGAAATTAAGTTGGAATTTGTAATCTTTTATTGATTTAGAACATATTACAATTACATTAGATTACAAGAAGATTGAAAAGTTACAGAAAATTTAAAAGTGATAAAGAGAAGTAAATTCTTCTTCTTTTTCTTCATCATCTTCACTTTCTTCACTAAAGAAAATTAGAACTGACTTGGATTTTTCTAAAATTCTTCCTTTTCAGCAGCATCAAGTCTGGCCTTAATTTCTTCTATCCTCTTAACTTTCTGTATGGATCTAGCTGTTCTTCAGTAGAATCCATAGAAGTAGCAATCATTTTGTCTTCCTTTTCCGCATCCTTAGGTTCTTCTTCTTCAGCTTTATCATCAACATTTTCAGCAATCTGTTCAGCTTCATCAACAGGCTTAGTATTTTCAGCAGGCTTATTTGTTGCCTCTTCATAACTTTGAACTACTTCAGTAGCTTCAGCAGTAACATTCTTCTTGTTAGCAGATTCCTCTTCCCCGTTTTTGTCATCATCAGCAGGATCGAGTTCCTCAACTTGTACATGAGTGATGTTGACTGCATTGCATAACATTCTAATGTTTTGATCCATAGCATGAAGTTGCATCACTTGATGCTTCTGATTTGCCATCAGTACTGCAGCTTGATCATTCAAATAGTCCAAATTATGATGAAGAGTTGTAACCTATGCACCTGTCTGATCAGTTGTCTCGCAAAAGCTTTAAGCTAAATGAGTTGTCTTTTCTGATTCAGCTTTTGTGAGGTCTGCAAGTCCTTGGTAAGTATCCATCCAGTCAGTGTTATGCTGTTGAACAGTGTCACTGATTTGTTAAACATCAGCCTTCACATCAACAACTTGTTTTGATAAAGTGATAAGGCCTTCTTTTAGCATTATACTGTCGTCAGCAGACTGAGGAATGTTCTGAGTTGTGCTCTGAACAAGTCTGGAAGCAGCTTCTTCAAATTTTTGCAGCAGCTCCTTATTCTTTTCCTCCATCTCTTTCATCGCATTTTCAATCGATGCCTTCATGGACTCCATGATTGTTGATTGAACATTGTTAGTTGAGATGGTAGGAATGACACTTCCTTCTTTTGCAGGAGTAGCTTCATCTTTCCAGGTAATAGCTAAAGGCTCCTTTTCAGTGATGACTGGATCCAGTGGACTTGAGGTTCATCAATGTGTAGTTCCTCAGATGAGTCATTTTCAGTAGTTTGATTCAGATTAGCATCAACATATGTAACATAAACAACATCAACACCATCAGTAGCCACAACTGTTTTATGATATATAAAGTCTGCAGGCACAAAAGTTGAGGTTGTTTGATGAGAGTGATCTGATTCTTGGTACATGCTAATCTCTGAACCAAATGCAATTTGTTGTAGACTTGGGAGAGATGGCAGATCACTTGATGTTCCTTGTCCGTATCTTGACCTTTCCATCCATTTGTCCAGGGTTACGCAAACTGCTATCTTCACAGCTCTTTCTGCTAAGTCTTCACCCCTCTTGGGTCTGTTTGACATTGATTCTCGCAGAGCTGTGTATTCTCTCTGTACAATGAGCTTCACGACTGATGTACTCTGTCATGGAAGAAATCAGAGTCCAAAGCTTGTTGAACGTCATTGGTTTGCAGCCAATTCAACACCCAACGCTCTTCAGCAGTAGCCTCATTCCAGGCTCTGAATTCTTCACTAATTTTCTTCAATCTGTAGTTCCTCCAGCGATTGTATCTGATCTTTTCTACTAGAAGTGTGTTGTACCTTTCCAATTCTTCCTCAAACCTTGCAAAAATAGCAGGGTCACTTTTTACAATTTCAAGTGCCCTTTTTACTTCTTTCTTTTTCTTCGGCATAGGTTCAGGACGAGGCAAAACAAACTTTGCATCCTTGGGATCACCAATTACTATACCACCGCTTCTTCTTAGGCCATGAGCATCTACCTTGCTTGCCTCAAGAGCTTTGGCTAAGTCTGTTGCTTCTTTAGCAGCTAACTCTACATTAGTCAAGTTCTTGACTTCTGCTTCAGTTTTGCTGGCTTCAAGAGCTGCTTTTAGCTCAACTTCATCCTTCTTCTTTTGCTCAGCCTCTTCTCGCTTTTTCTTGGGGTAGTTTGGTATCCTAGCCTTACCAGTTCTCTTCCTTCTGGTGGCTGGTGTTTCATCAGACTTGTCTGTTGGAACAGTAGTCTGATCAGCTTGAAGTGCAGATACCTCAGCTGTCGTCTGATTTGCAGGATCAAACTCTTTCACTGATTCTACTGGTCTTTCAGCAGATTGAGGATCTTCCCTTACTTGCTCAGAAAAAGTAACATGATGTTCTGCTAAGTGTATCCTTTTTCTGGCAGTTGCTTTTGTGTGAACAAGTTTTGTAGCAGCAGTATCTTTAATTGCACTTCTTGTTCTTTTTGAAATGTTTTCAGCAGGTACTTCTTCTGAAATGGTTCTTTCAGGAGAGTACTCTATTGGCATTGCATCAATATCCCTGGCAACTTCAGAGATAATGTCATCAACAACGTCAGCTGTTCTGGCTTCAACAGCGGGGTTAGTTGCTGGGCTTAACAGCCTTAACTTCAGCCTTTGTCTTCTTGGCCTTAACAGCATGCTCCTTAGCTTCAACATCTTTTCTTTTCTGCTGTTTCTTCTCAGGCGTCACATTTTGTTTTGTTTCTGCTTTGATGGCTTCATAAACTTTAACTTCTTTTGCTCTATGAATGACTTTCTCATTAGTCATTGCATAGCCTACGTTCATCAGTAGATGACTTTTAAGAAAATATTGTGATGATAGTGTCCAGTCTCCTTGTGATCTGCTATCACACAGAAAACGTAGGATGCCCAGTTCACCTTCATTCCAAAGTAAACTGCCATCATTGAGTGCATCCTTCTTTTGGGTAATCCATCAAGTTCACTGGTGCAATTTTCAATGAATTTGGCAAACAGATCAGCCATCCTTTGAAATTCGTCAATCAGTTGAGTCATCTTGACTGAACCGATGAGAAGTTCACCCTTCTTAGCAGCAATTTTCCAGAATCATTTTCCAAAGGAGTAGCCAACACTGAGAAATCAGTGGCTCCTTCGTTTTTCAACCCATATTATTCACTTAACAAAGCTGGAGTGATGCAGACAGCCTTCTCTCCAACTTTGGCCTTGATTTCCAGCTTCTAGAAATTAACCTTTGCACTAGCATAAAATTCATCAACCTCTGGGCTGAACACCATGGTTTCATGTTCTTCCATGTAGTTTACTAGTGATGAGGTTTTGAATTTCTCCATAATTTCCTTCATAAGCTTTGTACCAGTGGCATGATACATCTCGTAATTTAGATACCTTCCTTCAGCATTAGCAGCGTAAAGTCACTCTTCTGATCAGATCTGGATTGATGTAAACGGTGTAACCACCATCTCAAAAAAGAAATGCATTTCAAATTAAAACCCCCTTTGAAAAGGGTGTTATTGTAAATTAATTAATTCGATGATGAGAATATGCCGGATTCCTTACGCGCATGTTTGAACGGTGTTGAAAGTCAACTAGATCCGTTGACCGAATACAAAAGTATGTATTTTCTAACTTAGGCTGCCGTCTATATTCCAGGTATATTATATTTCAAATCAAGTTAAGTCGAACTCAAATAAATTTCTAAGAGATTGATCAATTATAAATCATATGCAATGCATTTATGATTGAATGAATTTGACCAAGCTGTGCCATCAAGAATTTTTCTTATATGAATTTCTCTATTTTGCACGCACAACAATTCTCAATTTCTCATTCTATTCTATGACTTATGTATTTAAATTATTTTGTACAAATATTTCAAAATTTTACATAAAGCAGTATCAAATATTAAACGAATTCGAATATTTAAATATTCATTAAATATATATCATATACGCCACGTGACATATTCCAAAATAAGGATTTGCCAAAAACACCTTCCTTTACATACTACACTTAGACCAATTTAAAGTACATTCTAAGTATTTGAAATGATTCAAGGAGAAATGATAGAATGCATCCTCGATTAATGGAAAAGTAACAAAATCACTTAAAAGTAAAAATAATTTTGCGAGATGATTCAAAGGGCTTCTTCCATGGTTTGATTGGTTGTAGAACTAGCGTACGGATACCTTGTCCCCATCACTATAGAGGAAGGGAATCCTTTGCAAAGGTTATTCCAGCCTATGCCTTTCATTTTCAATAAATGCTTATATAGATCATGATCAATATATTACTTCATAATAAAACCGTGCACATAGTTTATAATATGCAACATCATCCAACTTTGTATTGTTATTGATGTGTCCAAATTTTGTACCCAATGGCAATTAAGAGATTACACAGCTCTATAATAAGTTGACATAAATAAGAGATTTGTAACGTCTTTATCATTTAAGTCTAGTAACGTCTGTAACGTCTTTGTATTTATTACTTGTAACGTCTTTCCTAGAAAGACTATTATACCCCTGTATGTACCTATAAATAGGTCGCCCTATTTCCAAACAGGAAAAACTGAATTCACTAATACAAAATCACTAGTACAATTTTTCTCTCGAGATATGTGTGCAGATCCTATTTTATTATTGTGATGTTGTTATGGATCGAAGGGCTTATTTCATCTTTGTCCTGAACATTTTTATACAACATCATAATTGGCGCCGTCTGTGGGAAACGATTGATCTGTTCGGTTAACGAGAGAAACTTTTGAAAAAGAAAAAAAAAGGTTGCTCCACTGTAAATCCGTTTATGCAAAGGAATAGGCAAAGAAAATGAAATGAGTGTTGTTGCAACTTTGTAATTAATCCAGCTACATTCCACAACCTAATTTGCAACCTACACTAGTCTTCTAAATCAAAATCCATTTGCAGAGCCATCATCCATGTCCCAATATAAAAAAGAAACTGACATTTGATATCAAAATGTGTGGAAGAGATCGGGAATTTATTTTCCTTACCGAAAATAGAATGTAACAGGACATTTTTGCATCAGTTTTAGGCCCGCAAAGCCCAAAACCGCCGTCGTTTGTTATTCTTTCCAAATCCGACCGGGCCTTTTCGATCAAACGAAGCACCAAGAAGGTGAAAGAACGGCTCAAGGAGTTTGCTCAATTACATACTCTACAAAATTGCATAGTTGACCAAAGTAATCATCGAATTTCAGTGGCCTCCAGAAATTGGTGCAAAGTTGTCCCTGGAATATCTCAAGATTGCAGAACTACACAAAGGAGGTAAAAGTTACACTTTATGTCTTTCAGTTAAAATTAAAATATATTATTTGTTTACGGAAGCATGAAGCCACTAAAAAATGAATCTCTAAAACTACAAACGGTAAACCGATGGTCTCTTCGCGATCAAAAAGGGTAAATTGATCATCCCTAAAAAAGTAAAGGGTAAATCGATCATTGCTCAACGATCAAAAAAGGGTAAATCGGTCATCCCTAAACAATCGAGGGTAAATCGGTCATCTCTAGCGATCAAAGGGTGAATCGATCATCCCTCCGCAAAATGCTAGGGGGTAAATTGGTCATCCTTCAGCGATCAGAGGGGTAGTCCGGTCGTCTCTCGGCACCAAAATAAAAATAAATAAAAAAGAAAAGAAAAGAAAAGAAGACATCAACGACAGCGACGATAGAATACTATCAAAGTCGAAACTTAGAACATCATGAATCAAGTTGCACTTGTGGCTGAAATCTAAATTTATTTTTACTACATTTACTTTCAAGTGATAATATTTGACTACACAAATTTGTGTTTTACATGCAACTGTGGCTTTGGGAGGCAACTTTTGACAAACATATATCTCAAAAGAAGAATATTTACACCATATAAGAAAGAGCAGCTAAAGAAGGAGCATCCCTACTCTTCACCAAATTTACAAGTGAGGCTCAAACTCTTCAAAAATACCATAATACATCAGCATGTGGGTCTTGTGTTAGCATCAGGGGGAGCGTGTCATGAATAAATATCTAAGCACTGTACTATTTTTCCTTCGTCCAAGTTTTTGTCCCAAAGGGTTTTTCTTGGCAAGATTTTAACGAGGCAGTGCTACACGTTTATTAATCCCATATGGAGGTATGATGTAGGTAGCTATAATGCTCAGATACTTGAATTAAGTTTCGACAATAAAAACTTGCATAATTATTCCCGAAACTGGGGGGCAATATGATGTGTCCAAATTTTGTACCCAATGGCAATTAATAGATTACACAGCTCTACAATAAGTTGACATAAATAAGAGATTTGTAACGTCTTTATCATTTAAGTCTAGTAACGTCTGTAACGTCTTTGTATTTATTACTTGTAACGTCTTTCCTAGAAAGACTATTATACCCTGTATGTACCTATAAATAGGTCGCCCTATTTCCAAACAGGAAAAACTGAATTCACTATTACAAATACAATATAATTTTTTTCCCGATATCTGTGTGCAGATCTTATTTTATTGTTGTGATGTTGTTATAGAACGAAGGGCTTATTACATCTTTGCCCTGAACATTTTTATACAACATCAGTTATAATGAACAATTTGAATATATTTTCACGATAGGACATGAGAAATTGTACATGATCTATATATCAAATAATAGGATTAGTCCAAGCAAAGAAAATTCCCTCATTTTCTTTGGCATATCACAAATTTGGGGATCCAATAATTAATTGTGGTTTGTGGTTTATATATGCGCAACACGAGAAAGGGAACCATGCATGCACGTGCATTTCTAGAGTAGTAAATAGAAGCACTATGGCTGTAAGTGGTTGGATTTTGGCCCAGTCTCGCGGGTCTCGCGAGACCGGTCCAAAACCCAACCAAATGAAATTTATTGAGACTAGTGAGACCTAAGCCCAAACCCCTTGAAACTTTAGCCCAAACCTTTGAGACCATCATGTTTTTTTTATATTAAAATTTATTAAAACTCTGCAGACTATGTCCCCTACTTGTTTCTCACCTTTACCTTCTCTCTCCTCAGTCTTCTGTCGTTATCTTTCAGTATTACAATTTCTCTCTTTTCTTTATCTCCTATTCTGTAATCTTGAAGAAATGTTTTATTTAAAGTTGCGAATCTTTACCACTTTTCAGCTTTAATCGATTATATACAGTGCAAGAGGTTGTTTATTGCGAATTTGAACAGTTCAAAATTGCCAGACGTATAAATAGTGGAGATTTTTTCTCTGCCCTCAAAGATTTGTTCTGAATCAAGAACAGTAGCGTATTTGGCCCTTTCATGGTGGATTTGTACTTTTGTTTGAATTATTATGTGGTGGGGTATTATTTTATGACAACATTGTGTTATTAGTTTTTTTTTTTAATTGTAATTTTGCCTATTTATTGGTCTGAAATTGCTTCATTTTATTCATTCCCTTCCACTTCTTTCCAGTATCTTTGCTAACACAACATACGGGCATCATTGAGGGTCCTTGTGGTTCATTTAGTGATAGTTCCAATTTTTCAGCGCCATCAAAGAAACACCTTCAGGTTTCTTATTTTCTTATTTTTTTTTAATTTTTATTGAGCATACTTCTTTTAATTTTTTAATATATGATTGCAGTGAATTTGTTGCCAGGTGTGGTATGTTAGTGAGGATTTTGCTTTGATTTTTTTTTTTGAACACATGTTCTCTATCCCAAAATTTATTTTTGATTGTAATGTGATTTAAATGTAGTAGTGGTCAATGGTTATGTATAATTAAAAAAAAGTTGTTTTTGTAGTGTCAAGTGTTTTTATTATGTGGCTTGATATATTTTTGTTACTCAGATATGAATGTAATTGGCATAAAATAATGATGGATGGTTATATTTAAGTTCTAAACAAACTTGACATGTTAATTTCGTGCTATGAGATTATATTTCTAAATTAATTAGCTGTCTCAGATGGATAATTGTTGATTTACTGTGTTTCGTTCGAGTTCAATAAGGAAAGTGGACTATAACAATATATGAATCGAGCGTGTGAAAACTGTATATTGATATCGGTGTTCGAATACAAATTACAAAGCGGGTCTACCCGAGCATTACGGGATGCCGTACTACTAGAAAGACTAAATACAATGAGAATACAAGCTAGTTCCTAATCCGAACAGTAGGTCCGAGCAGAAGGAATATCTTGGAAGTCGTGCCCCTGATGTCATAAATGCGCCGCGTATTTATAGGAACAGTAATGAGCTAGCTAGACCATCCGTAGGAGAATACCTCTCGGCCAGCTGTATAAAGCTGTAGGTCAGCCCCACAGTAATTCCGAGGAGACGAGTAGATCGGGAAGAAGGTCGGAGTACTCGATCTAGGGCTATCAACCAGGCTTGATCGGAAAACCATGTTCTTCTGGTCGGAGAATACCATTCTGGTCGGGATCGAGGCCGACCTCGAGCAGAAGGTATTTCCTAAAGTGGCGTATGCGAAATACCCCTCATCAATACTCCCCCACTTCTTGAGCGTAAGTGAAGCTGAAGCTCGGAGAAGTAAATACTGCATCACGGCGAAAGACTTTGATCTCTTGATGTTTTCGGACATGCCTCGTTAAAAACCTAGTCCGGAAAAACCCAGTGGGACAAAATCCGAGCTAGGGAAAAAGAGTGCACATCTTCCTTGGAGGAGCCTCGAAATACCGAATCGCCCCCAAGATAGAAGGGTGAGGTTTTTGACCTGAGAGTTTCACCTCGATGATTTACCAAGAGCTGCAATATTGAAATTCGGAAAGATAGATAGTAGAGAGCAGGCCCCGGACAGTCTTGAGTTGGATATGCCTCGTTAAAAACCTTACTCGGAAAAACCCAGTGGGATAAAAACCGAGCGAAGGGAAAAAGAGTACATATTTTATCCTGTTGAGTCGAGAAATACTCATTTCCGAAGCTTGGAGGACCATAAATGCTATTAACAAAAGATAATCTTCAATTTTACTGAGTGGGAGCCTAACCGTCGCGGTTACTCGGGGTTGAATTTGCAATTTACCCTTTTAACCTTTATATATATGTTTACTTGGAGAAAAAAGAGCGCATCTTTACAATTCACAGCTGATCGGAGCTTTTAGATCGATACACAGTATTTCTTCTTTACTTCGAGCATTCCAATAAATATCTTCTAATCATGTCTACTTCCCAGAATCCCGACGTCCAAACCAACCTTCCCTCTGGATCAGATTCCGACCTGGGATCCACTGGGGAACTCATCAATGACTTCAAAACCACTGAAAATTCTTCCGAAGAGACGAACAGAATCGTCAATCAAATAGAATATGCCATGGGGTCGAACGCAGGAGAGGGTACATCAGGTCGACAGGATTCCGAGCACGATGGTGATGCGGAAGAAAATGCTGAAGGCGGCAGCAAGGAGGGTGGAGATGGAGAAGAAGCAGATTCCGACCATGAGAATAGCTTGACTATACCGTTTGACAAGCACGATATTATGAGATATGAGATTGGAGGCGGGTGCAGCGTGAGAATTCTTGATCTAGCCGGTGTCGCGAAAAAGTCCAAAGCCACCGGTCGAGCTCAGAAGACCGAGAAAAGGGTCGACGACATCTCCAGCGCGTATGATCCAAAAGAGCATGAGGCAAGCCTCAAAGCTACGATTGGTAAATTCCTTCCCGAGGGCTACTCGCTAATCATTCCGACCCCCTCTCAACGAGTGAACAAGCCCCCAGCAGGATGTCAAGCCTTCTACGCTAAGCAGTTTGACTATGGGTTGCGCATTCCTTTTGCCCCCTTGCTCAAGCAGGTTTTAGATGCATTCAGCCTAGCTCCCGCACAGATCCTTCCCAATTCGATTGGGTACTTGGTAGCTTTTAGCGTTTTGATGAAGGCCAAGAACCAAGCTGCTAATTTCCGACGCTTCTGGCAATTCTTCAAGATCAGTACCTCCTCCGCCTCGAACGTTGGGTTTGTCTATTTCTCCCAGCGTTCGAATCATTCGGTCTTATCGACCATAACTTCCAGCAATTCTCTTGACTGGAAGAAACAGTTCTTTTTTATCAAGGGACCTGAAGAACCAGCCTCTGAGGGAAGCTCGGAGATGGTTCCATACCAATGGCCAGGGGAGCGAGAATGGGTGTACGGGAAACGAGAAGTGTTAGGTCAGCTTGGGAAGGTTGTCTCAGACGATCTGGTTAAAGAGATGCGTTCTGATCTGTATCAGTCGGCTTTCCTGGTCCTAGAGCCCGTTCTTCGTAAAGCTGGTCTCAGTCGAGCTACCTATCGACTAGCAGATGCTGATGATCCTCGATCATTGAGTAAGGATAACAATCTTTCCCGAGTGCCCGTAATAGTAACCTATCCAGAGAATTTTATCACTTATCATTTTTTTTTTTTTTTTTTTTTTTTTTTTTTTTTTAGGCACGATGGTGGAGCAATACCGAGCTTCCATAGTTGGTAAAACGGTAGCGTCTACCTCGAGAAAGACGCCCGGTCAGCCGAGGAGACAAGTTAGACCGGAGCTCAGAACTGCCGTCCCTCCTCGGGGAAGCTCGGCCCAAACTGACCAGGTCGGAAACGAAGAGGAGCCCGAGAATGCTGAGCCGATCCAAATGGTACGACCTCCTCATCAAGCTGGTCCTTCTTCTTCTTCTGGCTTAGGATACAACATGTTTACCATGAAGAAGCTTAGAGGGACAGAGATCTATAATCGGAGAGCTCGGGAAGATCTCGAGGGACCCCCCGAGGCCAAAAGGAGGACCGGACTGTGGGGTCGACACCGAACGCCCCTTTCTTCCCGTCCTGGTCGAAGTAGGCCTGACATGGTGGATTTCATCGAAGACCAACTTAGAGGTTCCCGAGCAGCAGGTTATCCCGAGAGGGGATCAATTCGAAGCGATCGCACCCCGAACGGCGAGAATGAACATGACAAGGCGATCAAGATTTTCATGGCGGGGAGATTTGCCGAGGACCAAGAGGAGCTTCTTGGCCATTCCGACCTCGACGTACTGGGCAAATTCTCCAAAGCATATCACACGGTAAATTCCTTTACATTTGTTGCAACTGTTTTAAATCTTTGGAATAAAGTACTAACCAGCCTGTTCTTGCAGATCGGGGACTGCTTTCTCACAGAGGTGAATCGTGTGTCGATGTTAGAAGAGGAGTCCGATCGAGTCCATATTGCTTATAGGGACTTGCTCAAGGAGGAATCCCAACTGCACAATCAATTTTCCTCCGTCCAAGCAGAATTGGAGTCCATGAAAGCCAAATATACCCCTGCCGTCGAGGAAAACTTGGTGAAGGTCGTGGAAGAGAAAAGCTTGCTCGAGGAGAAAGTTAGGAAACTTGAAGAGGAGCTTGCGCAGACTAAGGCTGATTCTGAGCTATCTTATCAGCGGGGCAAAGAAGATTCTCGCCTAAGCTCGATAAGAGAATTTTTGGAGTCTCCCGCACTGGATGCCATAGCTCGAAGGAGGGTCGGCGAAATCCTTCAAACTACCTTTTTCAAAGGGGTTCAACAGTTGGCCGCGGCAAAGGTTATTCCCGACAAAATGACGGAGTATATAAAGCACATGGATATAATGAAAAATTCTAGCGGGGAAGACTATCGAACCGGATCCTCGAGCTCGGCCGACTGGGAAAGACACGAGTTCGCTCCGATTGTGGAAGAGTTCGGAGTTCCGATGCCCAATCCAGACATGATGGATTTGGATACATCCGGTTCGAGCTCGAGTTTAGATGGCTCCGATGAGGAAGATAACCAAGATAGTTCCGTAGACGATCAAGATTCTTCTGATAGTGGGGATGATCGAGAAGCCTCTGGAGACAATGACGTTGACATCGAGGATGGTTCCGAGAGCGAGGGCAAAGGGGAGCAGTCAAAACCTTAGATTTTATGTAATAGGTTGTAGGATTGTAGGATCCTTTATTATATGCATTGTAATTATTTCGATCATCTATAAAATCTGCTTTTTCTGTTTTTCCGAGTCCTCTCATCAGTAATTTATCATACTGCTCAACTAGACAAAAGTCTTTGTGAGCCATAAGGTTCATAGAAAGAACGTCGATATCAAAACAATCGACCTTCTTAAATGGGCACGGAAATCTTGAAATTCGCGACTGTTGGGCTCCCAAAAAGGCAACAGTCCTTTTTCTTATAAATAGAAGGTAGTCTAAGATTCGTATCACTGAAATTATAATTCTCTCTTCGTCGGAGCTAATTGATCGATAAAATAAACCGAGCTCTCTTCTTCACTAGAAACAGATCATGGAAGGCCTGGTGAACTCCAAGATCGACCCGAGGTTATTGCTCAAGGTCAAGAAAGAGAAGTCTTCCAAGTTGAGAGTCAAAGAACCTAAGTCCTCCTCGGAAGCAGGAAAGACTTCTAAGAACGACCGAGGCAAGCATAAGGTCGATTCTCCTTCGAAGGCGGTCATTGAATCAACTGGTGACCTTGGCAAAACTGTGGCCAAGAAATCATCTGGCTCCGAGAAAGGGCCGGTCATACCAATTCCGGACTCCCCTTCTCAGTCGAAAATTAGCTCCGAGGGTAACAAGAAGGTCGATAGGCCTAATAAGCAAATCGCCTCTGGTGACTCTGAGCCTGCTCCAAATAAAAAATCGTTCGTGGACGATCTGATTCCAACCTCAGCCTTGATTCAAATGACTGGGGAAAAGAGGACAATAACTGATAGTGTTCTATCCTTGGAGGCTAATAAGGATGTGGTTGAGCCTTCCAAAAAGAAGGTCAAAATAAATGACCCTCCCGTCGATCAGAAGAAAACTCCCTCGTCGGGTGGGAATCCAGAGCCCCAAAGCACTGTCCCTAAGGTTGCTCGGACGCTTAGCGCCTTTTTTGAAGAGGTGAAAAGTAAGGCCATGGCCGAGCCAGCAGGGAAAGATGCGAATGAAACGGCGCGATCGAGCACGGATCTGCTTTTTCAAGTAAGTGTTGTGTTCACTCTCTTCCCCTTCTCTTTTTTTTTTACTAAATAACTTTTTGTCCATTTAAGGTCGGACAACAGTTATTTACCCTCGGGCTTCAAGTCGAACAAGAAGCCGAACAGCGTGCGAAGGTTATCCTCGAGCTGGAGGAAAAGAAGGTTGGCCTCCGAGACGGAGAAAGCTGTGAAGGAGAAAGAGAGCCAGGTTCATGAGGAGTTGGGCAAGGAGTTGGACAGGCTGAAGTCACTCGTCGAGCAGGAGAAGAAAAGCACCGAGCAGCGGGAGAGAGAGGCCTATCAAAAAGGTTATGAGGCCGAGTACGAGGCCGGCAACGTTGAAGTCCGCAAGCTTCTCTTCGAGAAAAGTGTTTAGAGATTTCGTCTGTTGACTGCTCGATTAAATGTTGTACTTCTAAATCTTTCCTTTTGTACTTGTTTTCCTCGTTGGAATAATAAACTTTTTCTTCCTTCTAATCGATGATGTTTTGTGTTCTGATAAAGCGATTTACTGTATAGACAATTTATACTCGAGTTAAGAGTAAGCAATCAAGTAGCATTTTCAGTGTTAAAACAATTTATACTCGAGTTAAGAGTGATCGCTCGAATTCCGAGCATAATTTAAAGATGGAAAGTTTCTGCACTGCATATTTGACCAAGTCATAGTATTCCTCTTTTTTCAGCTAAGTTTCAAAGAAAGTCTGTCCAAACAGTACCTCAATCTCGGGAAGTGGAAAGGTCATCCGTGATAAATGAATTAATCTTCGCCGTTGGTTTCGTTGAATACTGACCGTCGATCGAATCATCCTTTTAGTATAAATATGGCATTTACCCAGTTGAAAATCTTTACCCTTCGCTGTCAAAAATGTTTTATCCGAGGACGAAGCTCGGATCTTTTCCTCTTCCTGATCAAGCTTTTGAAATTCGGCTTCGAACTTATTTCCGATCTCATCTTAAAAATACGGTTTCCTTTGGTATGGGTGGAATTGGAAAAAAGTGGCCCCTCGGATATCGAGGGGTCTCCGATCCCTGAAAATGGGATCTCCCCTTGAAATACCAACAAGTGGCTGACCCTTGCTTGAGTATTTTGGGCAGGGTTAGCATTGCTGGTTTCGAGGGGTATACCTGAGGGCGGAAAGCAGGTCAGATAATCAAAAGGGAGTTTGACCTCAAGTACTTTCTTTGGGGTTATCTTGTTTCACGAAGTTCTTCCTTTCTTCCTTGAAGAATGGTCACTTTGGGTCAAGCTTCCCGATCATAAAGATATGACTTGCCAAAGGTTGAAATTTCGGATCTAAAAATGAGGAATTTCAACCTTGTACGCCAACTCGGGGAAGTGATCGGGCTCGGCTGGTAGCGAGAATGCTGGGGGCTGTATGGAGATCAGAAACAATAATTCGCGATCCATATTGTCTAATTTCAAAACCAGATATCATAAGACGATAAACATATACAGCTCGATCACTTTGCCCCAAATTGTGGTGCAATTATCGGATGTTCGGCGGTATTCCTGGTCGACAACACTGAAATATGCTCGAAGACTCAAATACCATAGAATAGGGTAATGTAGTTGTAGTAGGACTTCATTTGTACACTCTTAACAACTTTGTAATTTGTTCGATGAATGTCAATAAAGTTGTAACATTTGCCTTTCATTGATCTTTTGTATCTTGCTCGAAAATAATAATGAGAACCTATTGTTTCAAACCATATAGTTGCCACTTTACTTTTCCTTTCCATCGTCTTATTGTAAGTCTTCTGCTCGTAAAAGCCAATTCGATGATGAATTAATGAGAATATTTGTTGATCGATAAACTGTCCTCGGAAATATTATCCGATAATCGTCCAAATAAATAATATCTGAAAGTTGAGAAGTTCCCTTGAAGAATAATTGAACTTGGGAAATAATGATCCCAACTTTAGTAGTCCCCCAGATAATCAGAAACTTTTGAAAGTTGTTCGGGTTTCGAGCAGAACTGCGTCATCATAACATTTCGAGCATTAGTTGGAATTGACCCAAAATTTAATCGACCGTTACTAAGTGAACTAGATAGTCACGTAAAATTTTTATCGAGGGAGGGTCGTAGCAACAGCTTTCACCCTCGGCCGATTTTTTTTTTTTTTTTTTTTTTTATTGATCATATTTTATCGAGGGAGGGTCATAGCAACGGCTTTCACCCTCGGCCGATTTTCTTTTTCGATCATATTTTATCGAGGGAGGGTCATAGCAACAGCTTTCACCCTCGGCCGATTTTATTTTTCGATCATATTTTATCGAGGGAGGGACATAGCAACGGCTTTCACCCTCGGCCGATTTTATTTTTCGATCATATTTTATCGAGGGAGGGTCATAGCAACGGCTTTCACCCTCAGCCGATTTTGATTTTTTGAACATCTTTTTATCGAGGGAGGGTCATAGCAACAGCTTTCACCCTCGGCCGATTTTGATTTTTTTGAACATCTTTTTATCGAGGGAGGGTCATAGCAACAGCTTTCACCCTCGGTCGATAATATTAGCCTTTCTTCGTGATGGTACTTGGAATACAATTAGAACTTGAACCAAAGATTTCATTGATTGTCCTTACACCTTTGAGGAAAGTAAAGTTTGAGAAAACTGTAAATTACAATAAAATTAAAATGAGTGCAACTATCTTCCATAATATTTCCTCAGATTGACTGCATTCCAAGTTCTTGGCAAAGCTTCACCGTTGAGGTGAGCAATTTTATAGGATCCCTTTTTTCCGACTTCCTGCACGACATAAGGGCCGTCCCAGTTTGACTGAAGTTTTCCGACATGCTTAGATACTTCCACCTTTTTGAGGACTAAATCCCCGACTTTGAATGTTCTTATCCTGACTTTCTTGTCATAAGCTTTTTCCATGCTAGACTTGGTGGCTTGAATCCTTATGCATGCTCGGTCGCGTTTCCCATCTGCGTGATCGACATCCATCTCTCGCAACGATTGATTCTGATCGGGGTCATAAGATTCTATCCTCGGAGAAAGAACTAATGCTTCGACCGGTATAACAGCCTCCGACCCGTAAACCAATGAGAAAGGAGTTTCTCCAGTAGCAGATTTTACTGTAGTCCTGTTTGCCCAAATTACCCCTGGAAGCTCGTCTAACCAATGGCCTTTTGCTTCAGTCAGACGTTTTTCAAGTGATCGAACAATTTCCCTGTTGGTGACCTCGGTTTGTCCGTTCGCCTGGGGATGTCCGATCGACGTGAAATTCTGTTGTATTCCAAACTTTTCGCACCACTCCAAAATTTGCTTTCCCGCGAATTGAGTTCCATTGTCGGAAATGAGGATCCTTGGTATACCAAACCTGCAAACAATATTCTTCCAGAGAAAATTTATCACCTGAAATTGAGTAATTTTTGTTAGCGCAATGCATTCGATCCATTTACTGAAGTATTCCACGGCGACCAGGACATAGTTTTTTCTCGATCTAGCAGTTGGGAAAGGTCCCACAATATCAATTCCCCACTTGTCGAAGGGCCAGCAGATCGATCCATTTACTGAAGTATTCCACGGCGACCAGGACATAGTTTTTTCTCGATCTAGCAGTTGGGAAAGGTCCCACAATATCAATTCCCCACTTGTCGAAGGGCCAGCAGATCGGAATCGAATGCATCTGCTCGGCGGGCTGACGAATTAGATTTGAATAGATTTGGCAATGATGGAATTTCTTGACATAATCGATGGAATCCGAGATCATAGTGGGCCAATAATATCCAGTCCTCGAGCACCACAATGACTTCCCGCTTCACCTTCGTGAACCTCCTTTAAAATGAGATCGAACTGACTCTCAGGGATGCACTTCAACAAAACTCCTGAGCTTGACCTTTTATAAAGCCTATCTTCGTTCAAAACGTACATTGGGGCTCGATACTTAATCCTTCGAGCTTGATTAGTGTCTTCCGGCAAAGTACCATCTCTTAGATAAGCTTTCAAAGGCTCCATCCAAGAAGATTCTCGAACATCTATCTCCATTACCTCCGAGTTTAGGGC